>LGRX02025918.1:0-27687 GCA_001247695.2 Cymbomonas tetramitiformis | reverse complement strand
CACTACTCGCCTCGGCCAACGAGCAACCTGTAGGGCCGCCAGGGGGTGTCAACACAGACCACGCCCGCCGTGGGATCCATGTGCGCGGAGGTCCAGGTGTAGATTAAGTTGAGCACAGGGGATCGCCCTGTGAAATTTGGTGTCAACAGTGCTCTGATGGGAATGCAAATGGTTGTGAATGTTGAGGGTGATCTGACGTGGAGCTGTGCGCTCACCTGCATCGGAACTTGCTTTGTTACCATTGATGTGGGAGCGGTTCACGACGAGACTGACACCATATGCAACGTAAATCCCGCCTGCTTCGCCTGCAGTTGCCTCGTTGTTCTCGACAATCGACGCTTCTTGTAATTGGAAGGGGGGTCTTGTTAAGGATTCAGCTACAGGTTTGATGTACACGCCTCCGCCCTGCGCGGCGGTATTCGACCCAATGGTTGCGTTCAGGACCTCCGCAGAAGATGAGCCGTAAATCCCACCCCCGAGATTCATCGCCACATTTCCTTGCACATCGCTCTGGAGCAGGCGCAGGGTGCTGTACGCCATCCCCCCCCCCGAGTTTCCGGCCACATTGG
The DNA here is from genome assembly GCA_001247695.2 of Cymbomonas tetramitiformis. Classification (NCBI taxonomy): domain Eukaryota; kingdom Viridiplantae; phylum Chlorophyta; class Pyramimonadophyceae; order Pyramimonadales; family Pyramimonadaceae; genus Cymbomonas; species Cymbomonas tetramitiformis. Next base: position 27,118 of record LGRX02025918.1, on the reverse strand, counting down.
ACCCCACGGTGACCTTGCCCGTGACCTGAATGAGCGAGCCAACGTCACCGATGATGCCCCCTCCGTTGCCCATCACAGCGCTGTTCGAGGTCACTTCGCTCTGATCAGTCACCAGGATTGAGGCGTTGGCGCTGACGAAGAGTCCACCTCCCGCTAACTGAGCAGAGTTGTTGAAGATCATCGTGCGCCCCTGCACCACCATGGAACCTTGACTTCCCAGAGAGCAACCCCCCCCGAGTGCAGCATAGTTTGACATCACAATTGTCGCGTTGTCCAGAACAATCTCGGCTGTGGGCGCGCAGAAAACGCCCCCTCCTTCAGTGCCTGCAACGTTTTCTTGCACAGTAGTGTTACGCAGCACCACGGAGGAGGTAGCATGGCAGCTGCCTCCAGTGGTATGCGCCGAATTTCCGTGGAGCGTACATCCTTCCAACACGAGCTTTCCCATGCTGAACACGCCTCCTCCTGCACCACACACCGCCACGGTGCGCAAGATCATGCCCCCCACCATAAACTGCCTAACCCCCCAAAAAAGCCACACAACCCGGCATAACAAGGGAAAAGCCATTTTTCCTCACTTGACGGCGCAGGCGCAGGCTCTTCCACACCCACTCTGTCTCACTTGACAGCTCGGATGCAAGCTCTTCCACACCCACTCTGTCTCACTTGACAGCTCGAATGCAAGCTCTTCCACACCCACTCTGTCTTACTTGACGGGCGCAGGCACTGCTCTTCCACACCCACTCTGTCTCATTTGACGGGGCGCAGGCACAGGCTCTTCCACACCCACTCTGTTTCATTTGTGGTATGTACAGGCTCTTCCACACACCCTCCTGTCTCATTTGGCGGGCGCAGGCACAGGCTCTTCCACCCACTCGGTCTCACTTGACGCGCAGGCGCAGGCTCTTCCACACCCACTCTGTCTCATTTGACGGCGCAGGCATAAGCTCTTCCACACCCACTCTGTCTCACCCCCTTTATTAGCGTATTCTTCGTGCGTGTCCATCGCAACTCGTCGTTTAGATGCACCAATGACAGTTCAGGATTTCTTGAGTTCCGATGGAGATGCTGTTTCGTTCCGATGGAGCTCAGATGGAGTTCGAATAGAGTTGCAAGGGCCCTCGTAAATCTTTTCTGCATTTTCCTTTCGATGGAGACAGTTTAGATGGAGTCCATCTAAACGGGAATAAATAATTAATGCGGACATCGCGTAATCGGTAAATATCTCCGTCGATTTCTTGATATTATTATTGATCGAACAACCCTCTTCAATTGTAAGGATTTGTAGCGAAGCCGGTGACGTGTCGCCTTGTTCAAAGAGTTCAAGACTGCCCGCGACGGAATCTTTTGTCTTCTCGTGTTTTCAGTTCCGATGGAGTTCCGATGGAGCTCCATCGAGACAACGTTTTCGTGTAGACGTTGAACCAATAGAAACCCTGGATTCTGAGTTCCGATGGAAATGCAATGGAAATAAGCCAATAAAGGGGGTCACTTGACGGCGCAGGCGCAGGCTCCTCCACACCCACTTTGTCTCACTTAACGGCGCAAACGCAGGCTCTGCCGCATCCGTCTCCCCTCGTTTGACAGCGCGGGCATAGGCTCGGACGCACCTGCTTCTCCCACGTTGCCGGACAGGGTGGTGTTGAACATATAGATACTCGTTGTTTCGGACTCGCCAATGATAGCGCCTCCTTTGCGCAATGCTTTATTGAAGGTGAAGATGCTTGACACAACTGTCAGATCACTACTTGTGTATACAGAGATGGCTCCACCGTCAAGTGACGCGCTGTTGTTTGTAAAAACAGATCCTGGTCCAATTTCTGCCGTGCTTTGTCCAGCAATATGGAAACCACCTGTCACGCAACCACCCCCTTGAGAACCCCTCCACTCCCCATCCAAAATTGGAGAATGCATAAAGTGAGCATAACCAACCCCTGCCCCCTCTTTTTTTTTTTTAATAGGCAACGCATAAAGGGAGCATAGCCAACCCCACCCTCCTTTTTTAAAAATAGGCAACGCATAAAGGAAGATAGCCAACCCCTGGCCCTCCTTTTAAAAACCAGTATAACGCATAAAAAGGAGACACAACCCTGGGCCCTCCTTTTAAAAACCGTAGGTAACGCATAAAAGGAGCATAGCCAACCCCTGGCCCCTCCTTTAAAAAAACAGGCAACACATAAAGTGGAGCATAGCCAACCCCTGCCCCTCCTTTTAAAAAAACAGGCAACGCATAAGTGAGTGATAGCCAACCCCTGCCTCCTTTAAAAACCAGGCAACGCATAAAGTAGAGCATAGCCAACCCCTGCCCCTTCCTTTTAAAAAACCAGGCAACGCATAAAAGGAGCATAGCCAACCCCTGCCCCCTCCTTTTACAAAAAAACAGGCAACACGTATCCTTATAACTGAGGCATGGCAGTTGGAAAGGACAGAGAGCTTTAGGAGTGGATGAGGCAGAACTCCGCAGGCCAGTCTCATCGAGGCACCACCTAGCATCTCATTCACATATTGCGTCCCGTGCAGCGTCTTTCGCACACGTCGGAGGGACGGTTCGGGGAGGAGGCAATGTGTGTTTCACCTCCTATCTGGCGGCAGGCATTCCCACTTATCTCCACCCCGGCACCAATCATATTGAATCCATACCCATGGTCGTGCAATGCCCCGCCTGGAAGAAGCATGAGAACCCTACTCCCTCAATGGTCCCCTTCCCAAAGCCCCACGGGCCACAACACAGGGCACTCCCCCGAAGCCCCGCAGGCCACACCACACTCCCTCAAGAGATGGAGGGGTAAGAGGGTGACGGACATTCATGTGTTGGGAGCAAGGAGGGGCTAGTGGGTGAGCGACTGTATGGAGGGGGGAAGGGGTGGTGGGCACAACACTTCCATAACAGGGAGCAACAAGCCAGAAGGGAACGTCCGGGAGTTCATTGTGGATATGAGGTTGGAGTGGAAGGGTAGCGCATACTTCACCACCATGAGGGGGCTGCGGGGAGTTGGCAACACATGTGTGCAATGGGCAGGATGAACGGACGGTCGTAGGCGCATAAATCAGTGGTAACCTCTGGGAAGCTACGCCAGGGTTGACTGTTGGGACCCTGGTGCAAGGCTCCTACCTGAGCTTCCAGCTTGATTATCGGTGAATAAGCTCGACTCTTGGACTGATAAACTCCCCGCCCTGATGCTAATAGCACCCCTGCGGAAGTGACAACACAGCAAGCTCCTCAGCAAAGCATGAAGACAGGCGTGCACACCGCTTGCACAGCCCTTGGATCGGGTCGACCGATCGAAAGCACAAACGTTGCAGGGCCCTCAGATCGGGTCAGCCGACCACATGCGCGGAAGTTGCAGGGCAATAAAATAAAAGTCTCTTGCTGCAGCCGTGCCTCTCCTGTTGTAGCAGCGTAACCAACAGCAGTGTTGTGGCACCTCCTGTTGTGCCGCTCTCTCTCTCTGCCACCAAAGTTCTTGTGTGGAAGTCGATGCCCCGCAATCTCACTGCACGTGGTGGTTCAAGGCTTGCTGGCGGGCACACCCAAAGGTTCTTGCTTGGTTCTCGTGAAAGATGCTGCCGCCGCGAACTTCAACAGTTGTCTCCGTTGCACCCTCTAGACTAAACGCACCATCGGCATAGATCCCTCCACCTATATCTGACGCCGCATTGCTTTGCAGTACTGTGCCGTTGGTTACTAGAATTCGTGTTCCTGAAAGCAGGACCCGAACCCACAAGCAACGTTTTCTCAGAAGCCTGCGTGCACCCTTAACTACTGTGCTAGCATGCCAACCCCCCACAAGGGCTGCTCTGATATCCTGACTGCAGGTACCTTCGAAATGACCTTGGCACACCAACCTCACCGCAGGCACCCTAGTGAGCGCTGAGCTTACCTTCCTCACCGTAGAGGGCCCCGCCCCACTGGGCGCTGTTGCGAAGTAGCTGGCAGCTTTGCAGCTCGAGGGAACTGCTCGCCGAGAGGAATATCGCACCCCCGAACGACGCCGCCACACAGTCACGTATCACACAGTCTCGAAGCAGCACGGCGCTTCCCGGTGCCAGGTGCAGCGCCCCACCGTCCACCGCAGCGCCATTGACCAGCTCCAGGCCCTCCAGCTGCAATGTGCCATTCAGTGTAAACATCTCCCCCCCAGCGGCGTCGACCTGACAGCGCCCCTCGCTAGTCCCGGCGTCCGAGTCGCATAGGCCGTATACCGACAGCGAGCCGTTCACCTGTGGATGGGGAGGAGCAGGAACAGCCAATTCTCCACTTTCAAGTCCAAGCAAGCCACAAGGTGCCACGCTTCAACACTTAGGGTCTTTTTTATAGAGCCATTGCACAAACTCAAAATCATGGCAGTCATTTTTGTTTCAGCGCCGCACCACTTGATGGTGAATAGAAGAACTCAGAGAAGGACGAAGGCCGTATGGGGGGATGCAGTGAGGTCGAGTGTGCTGACCGAGGGCACAAATCGAAAAGTGTGAAGGTCCGTCTCAAGATGCTCCTCAAGGCAAGTGGACGATGGCCATATACAAAGCTATCATTACCCGGGTGGCGAGGAGCAATGCGTCGTGGTCACAGGGTGGAGTGGGCTGACCTGAGGCAGGGAACGACTTGACAGGGAGACCGACGTGTACAGATAGATAATTGAAACGTCCTCAAGTAGAATTGCCTCACTTAGCAACTCGGCTGCGTAGTCGTCGTGCGATATCTCGACGATGGACCCATTGACCTCCAGCGGAGGCGCTGGGGGCAGGGGCGGAGGGCTCGGGGGGCAAGGTGGTTGGGGTGGCGGTAGGGGCGGAAGAGGCGGAGAAGGCGGTGTGTACTTTTCCAGCTCCCAAGTTTCGACGTCCCCACCATCATAGCCCCAGCAGTCCTTCGAGACGCAGCGATAATCGTTGCAGTTACTGTAGCAGTTGCACCAGGGGGTCTCCCCGTTGAGGTACCACCAGTCGATATGCGTCGAATTGGGGTAGTTCTCGCGACAGAAGTCGCAGCAGAGGTAAATCGTATCCATAAGGCCGTCTTCGGAGTAGCTCCCGAAAATCCGGTCGTCCACTGTGCAGGTCGTATCGGTATCTAAGATTGCAGTTCCGCACGAGACTGGCGGCTTAGGCGGGGGAGGGGGGCTAAGAGGAATCGCCTGCGTCAAAGTGTCCCCGCCGTCGTCACCAAGGCAGTCGGTCGAAGTGCAGCGGGTGACGTTGCAATGGAGGTAGCAGCCGCACCAGGGCGTTCCAAAGTAACTGTCGCTGCTACCCCAGTAGTCGGTGTATGCTGCGGATGGGTAGTTTTCCTGGCAGAACTGACAGCAGAGCAATGGAGAGGAGGTGACGTTCTCGACTGTGCGGTTGCTATACAGCTGATATGTCGTTTCGCAAGTGGTATTCATATCTAGTATCTCCTCACCACATAGCTTCCCCGAGTCGTAATCGGTAGAACAAGCACAACACTCCCCTCCAGTGTCGCCGTCTTGCAAGCGACGCCCTTGGAAAGCGTGAGCTCGTGAAATGAGGAAAAGGAGTGTGAGCGGGGAAAAAAACTGCGGAAGGAGAGTCATCTTGCAAGATCGAAATACGGACTCAACGGTCCGCGCTGGATCGAAGTGCGACAGCGAATAGCATTCTGTGTGCTACAGCGATTCCCGGAATCGGAATACCCTCGCCGCCACCATCTGTAACGCCTGACAGCTGGATTGCTCTAAAAGTTTTTTCCATCTTGCAAGAATGAATTTCGGGCTATAGGATGTCCGCGACGGTACGTCTGCATACACAAACGATGAGCACGAACAAAATTAGCAACGAATAGAATCAACTTTTCGTATCTAGGTACCTACCACTTCGGTGACCTATCGTTCTATCTGCCTGCGACCATACAAGGCGAAACTATACAACGGCAAGTTGTCTAGTCTTCACACCGACAACCAAATGCAACACTTATCACGATCCTGAAGCATCAATCAAGAAGGCAATCGTATGTAACCGAAATATCATTGTCGTAAGTGGTGACGGTATTTCTAGAATCTTTCTATACCTACAGCACGTGTAGCGCCTGTTACCACGCACCCAGTTTGATTACTGTGCGGGTAATATCCTTTCGCTTCACGTCTTTTTCATGTATATTTGCTTCACTAATGACTTTGGGTTTACTGTCGTCGGCAAGATATCTCGAATAGATGCGACCGTCGTGATGCTTCGCGTAGCAAGACCTGGAAGTAGAAAACTATGAGGTTCTCGATACCACGACGACCTTATTTTCTTCTTCTTCACTTACTGTATGGTGAAGATTTCCTGGGAAAATAGGGGAAATAACAACAAAAATTGCAAAAAGATGTTTTAACATAAAATATTACATTTTTCGCAGAAATATGTTTCAAACTAAAGCATAAATGGACAAATTTTCACTCTCGATAACCAAAACCATATCTCCAATCGTCTATCGTATGACGGTCCAGTTTTTTTCAGCCTTGCGACCCACGTTGACTGACGTGACACAAACGCTCATCTGAAATTATGACGAAGAATCGGCCTGTTCGAGGCAACGGGAGCTCGAAATCGGGGAACGGCTCAGAAACGCGGAACATGGAAAATCGAGATTTCAGCCGTTCGATTTTCCCGATTTTCCCGTTCTGGTTTTTCTTCGCACGCTTTGCGTCTGGTATACTCGTGAAGGTACTCCTCGATACAGTACCTCGTCATTTGCCAATTATCAACAGAAATAGGAAAAAATGGTCATAGATCCTTGTGAAGTGATCGGAATGGGGCAAACAAGGTATCGAATCGCATGCGGAAGACCTAACCAATGTGGTCATATGGCTGGTTTAGACCCATTCGGGAAAAATCTCATGACCGCAGTGGCTGAGGAGGAGGGGGTAAAAAGCAGCTGGAAATCTGAGTTTGGTAATTATCAACACGAGAGGAAAAAAGTGGATAACGTTTCGACAAGTGATCGGAATCGTGCAAACAAAGATGCTATGGACATCTACACGAGTCCCCGGATGGGACTGTGTGGTTGTTACACCCTAAAAAACCCTAACCCTAACCCTAGAGCACTTTGCGGAGATCAAAAAAGCATGAATGGCAGCCCCGCGCGCGGGTAGTGATATTCGTGAATAGTGATATTGGCTAATAATGATATTCATGAATAGGGATATTGGCCAATACCTTATAGAGACATTCGTGAATAGGGATATTGGCTAATAATGATATTAGCGAATAGTGATATTGACCCGCGCTAATGATATTCTCGCGAATAGTGATATTGGCTAATAATGAGATTCAATCGAAGTTCGATGTAGTGTTATATGATGTTTGCGAAATGTGATATCGTGATTACATATTCGAATAACATATGTGATACAAATTTCGGATGATATCAGTTACAACAAAAAGGAAGAGGGAAAGCTGACTACGGACTACGGAAAAGTACGGAGGAACGGACCCCTTGCCGGCAGGCAAGAACTTTTTGAAATATAGAAAATACAATACAATGAAAGTCTTCATCAAATTTACACAATGTAACCCCATGGTCCGCTCCTACCGGGCAGTCCCAACAGCTCTTGCAGCTGACTCTCTAGGTCACTCTTACGAGTGCTGGCTGCTGGGGTGTGACCCATGCCCCGCAGCATGCCCACCAGCTCATCCTTCACCAACTTCGCATGCAGCACGTTGTTCAGCTCCCGTCCCAACTTCTCCCGAGCCCCCTCTGCCAACTTGTAGTACTTGTTCGACCTCTCTAGCTCCTTTGCAGCCTGCTCCCGCTTCCTCTTCTCGGACTCCTGTGCAGCCTGCTGCTTCTCTTCAGCCACTTGCTGAATGGCAGCAAAGCTGGCATCCGAGGTCATGGGACCCTTGTCCCAGAATAGGGCACTGGTCACACGGCCCCGTCCACGTGCCGCCTCCTCCTCCTCCTCCTCAACCCCGCCCTCCTTCCGTGCTTGCCCCTTCCACCCGAAGGACAGCACCTCCAGGTTCACCCCCTCTGCCTTCACCACGGTCTTCTTCGCCTTTTCCTCCTTCCCCCGCAGCTCCCAGTACACAGCCCGAGTAAACGGATAGATACCTATCCGCTCCCAAGCCTTCCTGTTGTTCTCGATGGAAAAGGCTTCCTCCCATGCCCCGGTGGTGCACTTCATCAGGTCTGCCATAGTCAGGAAAGGTGACAGTTTGGCTTTTAACCTAGCCACCAGCAACAATGCCTTCGCCGTCCGAAACTGTGGCTTGAACCCGGCAAAGTTGACAACGTCCTCACCCTGTGAAACACTGGTAGTATGTGGAGGACGGAGGATTATGATTATCCCCTCCCCCCTACAATACTCCAGCAGCTCATAAGACAAGTGTGAGCCATGCCCGTCACAGATCACGGCGATGGGGTTGTCCACACTGCAGTCGGGATACATGTTTCGGATGTTGTTCCGAAAGTAATGCAGACACAATGCGTGTGTCATACCCCCTTTCTTGTTGGCATAGAAAGTGGTCGGGTATCCACGTCATGTGCTCTCGTCTGTTTTGTTGATCATTTCCAAACTGTTGACGATTTCCAAATGACGAGGTACCTGGTGTCACTGTATCGAGCAGATAGACCTAGCATAGCAGTAGACTGAAACTGTGAACGCGGCTCATGTCACCGAGCAGATCGAACTAAGGGTGATTCTACGCGTTGGGTCTTGGGTCGTTGGGTGGCAGCAAAGTCGTCAAGACGATGTCGTCCTCGGAATTGATCGGGACATTCTGATTGGCTACAGAAATCAGAATGACGACGCCGAAAGCGACTTTTTGACGACTATGTCGTCCCTGCCACCCCAAACATTTCGGACGACTTGAAAAACTTGGAAATGTCTGGAGACGATTTCGGCATCTTTGACATCATTTAGTCGTCATTCTGAAAGTTCGTCCTCTGTGCATCCTTCGATCTAAAATTTTTGACGGCATCGGGCAGTGACGACTTTTGACGACTAAAAGCTTCGTGCCACGTTGGAAGCCCAAAATATCTTGCATCGTCTTATGCGAGAAAATCGATCCAGTACGAGCAGATTTCAGTAATTTGATTGGCTCAAAGAATTGAGATATCATTTCGATTCGCGAAAACATTTCCCCATTCATGTTTTGCTTTCCCGCCATTTTCGATTGGGAAGGGTTATACGCGCTGGAATTCACACGTCGTTTCCGTCTCAATCCCGGAAAAATTCTGAACCAGCGTGACGGTCATATCGTCTCGCATCGTCTCGCGTGTCATCGTGAATTTACGGCTAGCCACCGAGATGGAGCGGTAATTGTGGATCGCGACCTGCTCCGCGGTGACGTTCGGCTGCGTCGAGGCGATCTCCGCGCGCACGTTGTTCATAAACTCGGTGACAAAAACGTTGTCCTCCTCATTGAAATAAACGTTTTCGTACACGTGCTCGCTGAGCACGTCGTCTCCGATGATGCTGTAGTTCGCGTCGACCATGGCCACGGCGGCACCGGCGTCGGAGCCACCGCTGAGACTCAGCACGCGCGTGGACGCGGTCTCCGTGGCGTTGCGCAAATTGGTCAGGAACAGTTCGGCGAACGTCTGATTGGTCATCAGCTTACGTCGCAGCGTCACGATCGTTTCGCCCTGGAAGCGGGTGGCGCCGGTGATCGTGGTGCGCACACCGGGCTGGGTCGGGGAGAGCGTGGGTGCCTTCGTCGGCTGTGTCGTGGTCGGGGATCGCGTCGGCGCTTGCGTGTCCGGCGAACCCGTGGGCGAGGTCGTGGGCGCGCGCGTCGCGGGGGACCCGGTCGGGGTGGTGGTCGGACCGTCCGTCGTGGGGGGCACGGTGGGAGACGACGTCGGCCCGCGCGAAGTGGGGGACGTGGACGGTGACTCGGTGGGCGCGTCGGTGCTGGGGGGCACGGTGGGAGACGACGTCGGCCCGCGCGAAGTGGGGGGCGTGGAAGGCGACGCGGTGGGCGCGTCGGTGCTGGGCGATCGAGTCGGCGACTTCGTAGGCGCGTGCGTGGTGGGGGGGGTGGAGGGCGCGTCCGTGGGTGCGTCCGTCGTGGGTGGTGCGGTGGGTGCCGCTGTCGGCGCTGTTGGGCTAGCGCTGGGGCTAAGCGTCGGGGCGTCGGTGACGGGCGAGCGCGTCGGAGGCACGGTGGGCGCGACCGTCGTGGGAGAACCGGTCGGGGATCTCGTCGTGGGCGAGGCGGTCGGTGGTGGGCACGGCGGAGGGGGTAGCGGCGGGAATGGCGGCGGACTGGGTGGCGGTGGACTACGCTCGTGCGTGACGGAGTAGGTCAGGCGCTGCGGGTCCGCGAAATGGGACGCGTGCGCGTGCCGAAAGCACGGGCAGTACAGCCGGTAATCGACATCGAACGGGTCGTCCTCCGCCGTGATCAGCTGTACGGTGGTTGGCGGCGACTGGCACTTTTCCCCGTAGAGCGCGTTGCACTGATCCACGTCGAGCACCGGCCCGTAGCAACCGAGCGTGTAGGGCGCTCTGGGCGTCATGTGGTAGTGGTACACCGACAGATCCCCGAATCGCTCGCGGGCGCTCGAACCCGTGTCGACCACGGCGCCGTTCGGTGGCGCGTCGGGCGCGTGGTCGCCGTGGTGGGATGGCGCCGCGTCGTCGGGCATCTCGTACGCCGTCTCACCCGCGCGCCCCTCGTCGCACCGCCAGCCCGTCTGCGCGTCCACGTAGACGCACATGTGTTGGTGAGACGCGGCAAGCTGCGTCCCGGGCGCGTACAAGGGGTAGTGGCCGCCCAGCGAATACGGTCCGGTGGACACCGGTCCGTAATGACCGTTGCACGCGTCGTAATCGCCCTTCGCAAGGTGAGACTCGATGGCGTACACGCCGCGCCCGTCCAACGCGTACGCCACGAGCGCGTGGTCCAGCGAGGGCGGCACGTCGACGCACGCGTATTGCGAGTGCAGCGCGTAGGCGTCGCCCGCGACGGTGTAGCCGTCGTACACGCGGCCGTCGCACGTGTCCAGCGCGCCGGCGTCTCCGCCGCATGCGCGCGTGGCCTCGCTGTCGCACGTTCGCACGTCGATACCCGCGGTGCAGCGATGCGTGGCGGTACCGGAGGCGCTCGAGGCGCATTGCACGACCACCCCGCCCTGAAAGGGCCCGCGAACCGCGACGCCGGTGATGTCGTACGCCACGGTGCCGTGCACGCTGATGGGGTACGGCGTCGTCGAAATCTGTTTGACGGTGATCGCGACGCAACGCGCGCGCGCATCCAGCAACAGTTGCGGATCCACCAGCGAGGCGTCGGGGCAACCGTTGGTGCGCAACGTGCCGCCGTGTACCCCGGTGAGGGCGTTGTACGTCACACCCGTGGCATCCGAAAACGAGCCGACCGTGGAGCATTGGCCGAGCGCCGCACCGTCGCATCCGGTGTCGTCCACGGCCACCAGTTGGCTCAAAGCCAGCTGCGCCGTGTTGCTCTGCGTCAGCAGGGCGTTGTAGGCGCGGGCGTCCACCACCTCGGTCCCGTAGGAGCACAGCGGGTCCTCCACGCAACCGCTGCGCGTGCGATGCGCGGCGCACCGACCCACCGTCTCGTAGTCTAATTGTCCGCTTGCGACACAGGCGGGCACGTTGTACGACACCTCCGTGGTGATGTACGGTGACGGCTGCGGGATGAAAATGTGCTCGTAAGCGCTCAGGTCGTTCTGGCTCTGGCCCAGCGTGCGCACGGGCATCTGGGCCTCCCCGGAGAGGTAATCCACCGATCCAAGCATCGGGCGTCCGTTCACGGCGTGAGCCCCGGGCACGTCCGCGATGAGGGTTCCGTTGGCCAGATCGATGCCCGTGTCGAGCGCGTAGGACTGCAGGGCGTACCCGCCGACCCGCCCGCGATACACCGTCGTCGTCGCTTGCGTGACCAACGAGTTCGTCTCGTCCACGAAGTCCGGGTCTCGCCCGTTGATGAAGCTGAGAAGGGCGATCCCGTCGCCGTCCAACGTGGGCACCCTGGTGGAATGCAAAAACTCAGGTATCCACGGGTTCACGTCGTAACCACCGTTCGTGCGGTTGCGCACGTGGCCCACCAGCATCTGCAGGGACGAGCCGTCGTTGCTGTCGCGATCCAGACGGGCCCGCGCCGCGCCCTCGTTTGTTTTGGCAGAACGGTCGGTACCCACGCCCGTCAAGCGTAAACTGTTCGGACCGACGTATAAATGCGAATCGTAAATCGTGTTCTGGGTTCTGCGCATGATATCCATCCGCACCCGCACGCTGTTCGCCACGGGCAGCGTTCGGTTGTGGTGATCCGGGTCCGTCCTGAGCACCGCCATCACGATGGCGTCGTCCGCGTCCGGTTCCGTTTCGTCTCCCGTCCAACCGCCCGCGAAGTCACCGGTCGGCAAACACGGGGTCGCACCGGCGCCGTCCGATGTGCGTTTGGCGCTGGCCGAAATGTGCACGTCCCGCGTGCGCAGGAACACGGCGTTCGTGTCGTCGTTCACCGTCACGTCGATGCTGATCATCGCATTCGCATCCGGGACGACGCCCTGGTGCAGCAGCACGCCGGACTCGCCGAACACGGCGTAGGGCACGTCCACCCCTTCGTGCGCGATCAGGCGCAGCGTCAGGGACTCGCCGTCGACCAGACGCGTCAAACAACCCAAAACGGACGCCTGCGCGTGCAGGAGCACCGCGTCCTGCGGAGCGACCACGGTCACCGGGCGATCGGCGTACACGTAGTCGATGGACGCGTCCACCTCCGCGACGCCGCCGATGCCGATGGTACCGATCGCGACGCCATCGCCCGAGAAAAGGTCGAGGTCGTCCGTGTAGGACACCAGTTGCAGCGGCGCGTCGTTCAGGTCGCGCGCCGCGCCGAAACGGGGCACGAGGGGCACGGGACCCGACGGCGCTTGGGGAGGCGGAGGCGCGTCGACGCGTGCAGGCCTGGCGCAGACCGCGTGCGTGTAGCGCGCGTCGCAAGGTTGCGCACGCAGCACCACCTTGCGATCGTCGCTTCCCGACACGTTGGCGTACCACATCGCGTCAGCGTTCGGCGCGGCATCGCCGTGCAGCTCCATAGCGACGCAGTCGTGCGTCTTCGTCGCGTTCGCGTCGTGATACCACAGCGTGGGTTGATCGCGCAGCAGCTTGGTGAAGGCGGGATTGCTCGATACCCAAGCGGCGCCCACGGCGTCCCAAGCCGCATCCACCGGCATCGGAGGCAGTGTGGGGGGCGTCTCGTCGTCGTACGCGACGTCCCCCAGCACCAACTGCAGCTCCGCGATATCCACCGCGGACACCTCCGAGGCGCTCAACATCGCCAGGATGTTTTGATACAGCGGATGCGAGCTGTCCGTGTTGGCGCTCTGGTGGAACGAGACGCGGAACGCGCTGCGCAGCTCGTCCGCAAACCGCTCGATGTCGACGGCATCCAAGTCCGGCGCGTACAGCAGCGACGCGTCCAGCTCCTCGCATCGCGCGCTGAGCTCGTCGGTGGACCAAGCGCCGTGTCGGCTCAGGGTGTGCTCGAAGTGCACGCACATCACCTCCGCACCGTCGTCGCGCAAGGACAAGCGTCTGAAGTTGCCGCACTCGTACGTGCTTTGGGTGTCCGTTATGTGAAAGGCGGATCCCAACGCGCGCGTCGCCTCGCACGTTCGGCTCTCGTGCACCTCCCTCGTGTGCTCCGCCACGATCCCTGCGGCGGACGTCATGAGCAAGCCGTACCGCACCTGCTGCGTGTGCCGCAGAGGGCTAAAGTACGTGTCGAAAACGTGCGCCACGTAGTACGCGTCGGACTGTTCGCCCTGCACCTCCGTGTTGCGCAACACGCGCACGGTACCGTCGGCGCGATCCACGTGCAGCTGCACGCGCCTGCCGGGGATCGCGTTCGATGTTGGGTCGGCCAGCACGACCGGGGTCGCGGACGCGTGATCAAGGTCGTACGCGATCGCCATGATGCCGTCGGTGGCGGTGTAGATCACGCCCACACCGTAAACCGGCGGCGCGGCGACGCTCATCTCGCGGGGGCCATCCGGAAACAGCAACGCGCGCAGCACACCGTCGCCGGTGACGTACGCGTCCAGCTGCAAGCCCACGGCGTCGCCGTCCAGAGCGAGCGGGTTCGCACCCACCACCGCCACCTCCTGGGCGGACTCGGTCTCGCCGGCCAAAACGGACGCGTCGTGCGCGTCCACCGTCCGCGCGTCGGACGTGATCCACCGCGGCGCGCTCACTGCCAAACGCTGCAGGCTCTGGCCGTCCGCCTCGCACTCGCACCCCACAGCCTTGAAGAGTGTCAGGTTGTATCGTGGGGCGACCGTCCGATCCGTCACCGTCAGCCTAACCTCGGACACGCGACTCTCCACCCGCACCACAGCGTGCGCGACGGCGCCGTCTTCGTATCGCTGTTCGTGCAGTGTGTGCCACGTGGCGCTGGCGTACCCACGCGCCTCCAGGCGCCACCGCGTGGGCACGAGCGTGTCCACGTGAAAGCCGATCTCCACGTGCGTCACCAAGGAGGCGGCATCAGTCATAGTCAGGGTCGCGCCTCCACCGGCTTCCAGCATGCTCGGTAGCGTCGGGGTGGGAGTCGGCGACACGCCCTCCACGCCGTACAGTCGCAGACCGCTGATGTGGGCGGTGTCCTGGTGAGTCGCGCTAGCGAAATCCACGCGCCACGCAAGCGCGGCGACCGGTTGCGCGCCCTGAAGCAGTACGGTGCGTCCCAGGTCCGGCGCTTCCGGACCGAGCAGTTCCCGGCCCCGACCGGCGACTCCTTCGTCCCGCAACACGTAGGGCGTCCACGCCCCGTCGGGGTCGGTGAGCGACAAGGTGTGGTACACGCGCAGGGCGCGTATGAGGGCGACCGCGTCCAGATCGATCTCCAGTTTCGTCACTTCCGTGTCGTTCGTTGCGAATTCGTAAATGACGCTGGTGGTCCCGCCGCTGTTGGCGTCCACCTGTAGGGTCACGTTGTCACGGGTGCCTGGGGTCAACAGTCCCGCGACGTCCGCGCAGTCACCGAGCAGGTAAACCCGATGTCCGTCCTGCGCATCGGATAGGTCACATCGCGTCATCGCAGTGTCGCCGTGCAGCGGCACCGGGTCGGGGCCCATGTACTTGGAAGCGTCCACGCTGAGCGCGTCCGCGCGCGTTAACAGCGTTTTGTGATTCAAATCGGCACTGGTGGCGTCCACGCTGACGCTCGCGTTCAGCTCGGTCTCGCAGTGCGCGTAGAGTTTGGGCACGTGCGGATCTCGCAGACGGAAACGCAGCGGGCGGTGACTGCCCGCCGGATGCAACTCCCACTCTTCCACGGCGTGCTCTGCAAGCTGCGTCCAATACACCCCGCCGTGCGAGTAGTGCACGCGCAGGGTACGCGGGGCAGCTCCGACCACGGTGTCGTAGGAGAATTGCGCGTAGGTGGGTGCGGGCGTTCCACGTGGAAAGGTATAATTGAGTGTGACGGGCAGCGTTTCGCGAGCGTAAACGACGGAGGTGCTGTGGGTGCCGATCGTCGCACGGTAGGCACCCTCGGGCGAGTTGGTTCCATCGTGCAACAATAGCGGCGCGCTCGCGGTTACGTTGTTCGAGAAGCTGGTGGATTCGGGCTGCATCACCAGCATGTTCGCGTCCAAAAAGCTGGCCTCCATGAGCTCCAAGTCGCCGACGCGATCCAAAGTGTCCCGTATTTCGATGGACCAATGGCGCGCGCCGTCCGGCACCCCGCCGTTCGACAAGGGCACGCTGAGCGGTTTGTTGTGGTTCGTGTCGTCCTCGCCCAAAGTCAGCGCCTCGCCGTGCTCGGTCCAGGTGCTCTCGACGTCCTCGCGCGCCACGATCGTGGGCGATCCGTACAGCGCCCACTCCTGCAGTCGCAGATCGCCGCTGTACAGGGTGTCGCGTATAGTGAGCACGAACTCCGCGCAGGCCACATCGTCGGTGACGACGTACTCGGTGCCGCGCCAGGTGTACCACTCGTCCTCGCGCGCGCCGTCCCGGTGGTGCAGCGTGCGCACGTCGTTCGACGCGAAGTTTTCGCAGTTTTTTGCGGACAGGGTCCACGAGGAGGGAGTTCGCCACTGCGCCGTCCCACCGGGGGGGTGCAACTCGTAATACACGAGATAGACGCGCTCCGGCAGCGTAAGCGTGATGTTGTACGGCGCGAACGGCGCAGTCTCCAGCTGATACGCGCGGTAATCGTACTGCGTGTAGCCCTCGCCGTCGTTCATGTCCGCGTGGTCGAAAAGACGGTACGGCGCGTGGGAGGCGTAATGCCCCGGCCTGCGCGCTTGCGACGCGCCCGTCACCTCGATGGCGTACGCGCCGTTGCCGTACGTCTGGCCTGATACGGCGAGATCCACGCGGTACGGCGTGCTGCCGTAGGCTGAGTTGGCGCCCACGTCGGCAGCTCTTGCATCAGGCAGATAATGGGTCGCCCCATCCAGGGTGGCCGACACGTGCCCTGCGTCGACGGCCATCTCCGTGAAGCCCACGGGTGGGTATCGTCGGGCCAAAGGCTGGTGCGTGTCCTTGCGGCGCAGGGGTGCGCTCAGGTTGCCGCTGGCGTAGAAAATGCGCATGCCGGTCATGTCGTAGCCGTTGTCGTTACCGGCCCACACCGCGGCCGTAGGGGCGACGGGCTCCGTGAAGGTGTGGACGATGGATGATCCTGGGCACGTCATCTGCGCGCTCTGCAGGCTGTTGACGTTGTAGACGCCGTCCGTAGCCCAGTAATCGCCACCTACCACCATTTTATGACCGTGCAGTCTAACAACGCCTTCCACGTAATTCCCTTCATTGTTAACGATAGGTCCGACCATACATTGATCATTGTGTGCAAAACCAAAAGCTTGCCAAACGTTACCCGCAAAATGCGCTTTTCCAAAATTGCAAATATGATATGTGCTTTGCGCGCTGGTCGGAGTTATCCATACACCCGCTTTGGCGTCTTCGAGCACCGTGGTGTACTGTGTCGGGTATCTTGCAATCTGCGATCCGTATACGATGTTGTCCATTCTGAAATATGTCGTATGCGTGGCTGCGCTTAGGTGCGCAGGAACAAATTCGATAAACGCGAAATCCGCTGCATTTATTGCAGCGTCGCTCCATTTTCCGTAACCGTTGAAGGTGAGATCACCGGTTTGACTGGTAGATAATGCACCATTATACACGTTCAAAAATGCAATCTGCGTTCGCGTCCATCGCTTGCCACCCTCTTCCAAATGAGTGGGCGCCGTGTTGAAAAGAGAGGCGCGCGCCCAGGTGTGCGGGTACAGGTGCGTGTCCGGCGAAGCACGCTGCGCGTACGCCAGGTCGGTACGGTGCGCGCCGCTGGCGTCCCACAACGCCCACTCGTTCAGGTTGACGCGGGTTGGCGTCGGGTTATGGCCACTCTGATGTCCGGCAGCCGCGCAGTCGAGCCGCCACGAGGTGGCGCTGGGCGGGGGCGTAGGCGGCGACGGCTTGCTCGCCAACGCCGCGATGCGCGTTTCGACCACGTCGGTGTGGGTGTGCACGCCCCACACCCGAATCTCGGCGAGGCCGCCGTACGACCGACTGGTGCTGAAACGGCGCTCGAACCGCAGACGCAGGTACCGCGCACGCGCTGAGGGTCCACCGCACTTCTCGGCCCCGGTGAGGTCGATCACCGTGGGGTGATTGTCGTGCAACGTGTAATGCACGTTGCCGGAGACGTGAGTGCGTTGTCGCGGGCGTAGCAGATCGTGGTATCCGGTGCCTGGCATATGCGGATGCGTGACGCGTTGCCAGGCGGGGTCGTCGTGCATCGCCGGATTACCGTCGGGCGTGAGGCGTAACTCCGCACCGGCGCAGTGCACCTGCACGCGATCCACGTAGTCCCGATCACCCGTCGAGCTCTCCCCAGGATGGTGCTTGTTGAAGATTTCGACGCTTTTTATCGAAAATCTGCGTCCCGCGTGCGTCGCACCGGCGCCGTCGCCCGATGGGCACATTCGCCCGTCCAGGTCCAGAACCACGGTCATGTCTCGGTTGTCCACGTTGGTGTCGAAACGAAAGTACCCACCGTCGCCGATGCGCGCGTCGTCGTTCTGATCGGGCATAGCATTCGCCCTGATTCGATTGCCGTGATCGTCGCGCTCGTTTAGATGTGGCCGCAACACGTCGGGTTTCATCATCTCCGAGTCGAACGCCGGCGACACGATACCGTCCAACAGAGCGCCGGGGTGGTCGTACGGATTGTAAAGGTTCCGTTTCTCCATCAGCTCCGTCAGGTGCGGTTGGGTCGGGCCCGGCGTGCCCGCGGCCAGCACGCCGTCGCCGGAGCGCCAATAGTACGCGTCGCCATCGAACTCCTCCGGGTCGAAGTAAACCCACATCGACACACGGCTCGGATCAGCACTCTCGTGCATCGCAGCGGGGCACGTGGGATCCCCGCCCAACGGCGACACCGAGGTGTGCGGGGTGCTGTTGCGCAGGGCCGCCGCGCCGACGAAGGGGCCCTTGTATGGCGTCAGCACGCGGGGCGCGGCGTCCTCGGGCGCGTTGGAGATGGCGATCACGGTCTGCGCGCAGTTGGGCTCCGGGTGGCGCATGAGATCGTCGTCGCCGCACCGCAGCGTGTGCGTGCCGCGCTCCGCGACCGCCGAGTACCACACCATCTCTTGTGGAGGGTCGTACCCTCCCGCGCTGCGGGCCCGGTCGACCGCGCCCATGCTGCCCGAGCGGTCCACACGCACCGCTCGTTCGTATTTAACCTCTTCGGATGTGGCGACGACGTCTGGGTGCGTTTCGCAGCCGTACAAGAACAGCTTATACACCTGCATGTACGGGTTAGTGTTTGTGTGATATCTATCGGGGTACCCCATGGCGTTGAAATCGTCGCCCATCCATTTGATTCGTATGCCGGAAACGCGCTGCGGCGTGTTCAGGAAGTTATGTTCCGTCACCGTCCGATGGCCTTGCTCGTTACGCAGTAGGAAGCGCCATTTCGCGTCGTCGTCGGGATCAGCGTCAGGCAATAATCCCAAATACCCCCAGTGCGAAAACTGGTTTGCATCCCCGCGCTGCATCAAGATCGTGCGTGTCAAATACACCGGCGCGTCGAACGTCACCTGTGCGTAGCGGTTCGGATTGCGCACCGCGTCAACGTAAATCCAGTACGTGCCGGTCCCAAAATCGTATAAACTGTTTGAGAGCTGCGTGGCGACATTGTTGCCCGTCGCGCCATTACCGTGCTGCGAAATAACCTTTCCGCCCGTCGGGATGACGCGCGTCGTCGCGCAACTGGCCACGTCTTCCGCTCGCGACCAGCCACCCCAGGAGTGCAGCTGATTGTACAAGCTGTTGTTCATGCCCTTCTCCGAATGGAGCGCGGACGGCACACCGAGATGCACCATCGCGGGTCGGTCCAACGTGAAAGATATTGCGTGCGGTCGGTCCTGCGCGATGGCCGGCACGTACCGGTGCGCGAAGGTTCGCAGACGCCGAACCTCGTCGGCTTCCGTGGGATCCCTTAAACGTAGATCCGTGTCGTCGAACGCGTAAGCCAGCTTCGGCACAGCCACGTTGGCGTCGACGTGGTGCGACGCGATCCGCACACCGGACACCTGCGCCGGGTAGGCGGACGATTTCGTCACCAACGTGACGCGGTACGGGTCGTCCGAGCTGGTCAGGGTGCGCAGCTCGCGTTGTAGGGCCTCCATCTCCCGCCACGTGAGCGCGTCGGTGTGTACGCGCACGTCCGCCAACCGCAACTCGTCATCACCGCTAAGTTCAGCACCGAAGACGATGTTGCGCTCGCCCGGCACGTGCAGGGGCAGCGTGGCGCGAGAGACCGCGTTGTGCAGCGCGCCTCCGTTAGCATTCCCGGCGTACAGTTTTCGCACGCGAGTGGTGGAGGTGGCATCGTCAAATGCGACCACCGTGTGCACCCACGTGTTTCTGGCGTGCTCCGCGTTCACGACGTCGGTCACGCGGGGTGGGTCGTGCATATCCACCTGGCGCCACTCGCCCAGGCGCACGTTGTTCGGGTCACCGGTAGGCACCAGCGACGCGTTACGCCAGGCTACCCACTGCAGCTCATCGGTGAGTGCGTACTCCAGCATCACCATCGTTGGGCAGCGAGGGCGGCTTTCGGGCGCCTCGTTATTGGCGCACCGAATGCGCATTCGGCGAGGCCGCTGTGGGAAATGGAGGAGCATGCTCCACGAGTCCAGCAGGTTGGCCTCCCAGTAGCTTGAGGTCCAACTGGTGAAGTAGCCATAATTCCCCGTTTCGTCCTGTTGAAGTGCGTCGGTGGTCTTGTGGTAATTTAAACGTCGCACCGTCTTGATGTCCGAATTCGCCATCACACGACCCGAGTCGTCCTCAAAAAGCGGTCCCGCGCTATATCGGAAGACCGTTTGCGATGGATCCTCGGTTTCCAAGAACCGCACGCGCCATGCGACCGCCAGCGGTGCGTCCAGGGTGTTGTTCCTCGCGAAGTCCGCACGCGCGGTGCGCGCCGGTGACAGCTTGGTTTCCACCCGATGCACCCACACCGGGGCATCGTGGCTACGGTACGGCGGGGCGACGCCGTCGACTTTGGCACGCGCGTACTGTCCGTACGCGGCGAACTCGCGCACCAAGTACCTGGGCCACGCGCCCGCGGTGTCCATCTGCTCATGGAACACCACCTTGATCGCGGTGGTGGGCACGGAGTTTAGCACGCGCTGCATGGTCCACACATCGCCGGTGGTGCTTTCCAACGAGGGATCCGCAGGGTCGTACTTGCCCCCGTTGCGCAGCACCGTGGTCTGCATGTGCGTCCATTCGTTCTCATCACGAGAAAATGGACCCGAGGCCCCCGTTTTTAAAGCGTAGAACGTAAGGTTGCTCGGTGGTGTTATGCGCCGGTTTGTATCCGTCGGGGCGGCGTTTTGGACGAGCATCAACTCTTCGACGTGCACGGTGCGATTGAACATGAACACGGCGAAGTTGGCCACGTAGGTGTGTGTGCCGACGATCCCGTCGTGCATGCGTTCCATAGGGTTGGTCGCGTGCGGGTTCGCGTAGGCCCAGTGTTCCGTGCCAGCCTCGACGACGCTAAGCTTCCTGGGCTCCGTCACTGGCGCGACGGTGCGCTGCTCATCCACGAAGCGTTCGCCGGGCACCGACATGAGCACCTTCGCCTCTTTGGTTTCACCGGCCAGGCTCACCTTGCTCCAGTAGGAAACGGTGAAGCTGCTGTAGGGCGCGCGGCGCCCCAGCGAAAGCTCGCGATCGCTCAGGTGCAACCCTCGGTTGCTGCTATTAAGCAACAGACTTTTGAGCGCCACGCGGGTGTCGGGCACATCCGCATCCACCATGCCCACGCCGTGAGACAGGTTGAAGCTGTCGAAGGGCGCGGATCGACCATGACCGTTGACCGCGTGAAGCGGGGTCTCGTGGTTCTCGAAGTGCATGCGGTATCGAAGAAGGTCGTAACGTGGATCGCGGGGTCGCGGTAGCGGCAATCGAGACGTGCCAGCTGGATCCGTACTTGCCGCCGCCACTCCCGTCTTCAAACACACGCAACGCACGTGCGGGGTGGTGTGGCAGCGCGCGTCCGACGTCGCGATAGCGTTGTACACCACGCGGCTGCGGACGTGCGACAGTACCACATGCACGCAGCCGACGGGGAATTTCGGGTTCACCATTTCGAACCCGACCTCCGCACCCAGCCCGGCAGCCACCGTGCTCATGCACTCCTCCGCAGTGGGGCGGTGTGAAACGGGGCAGTTTCGGGTTGTGACCGTCCACGCCGCCGCGCTGCTGTTGCTGTTACGCGCGCCGGCGGTCGCCGACTTGGATGTGCCGTAGTCGCCGTACCACGCGTCCACGCCTTGCGTGAGCGCCGTCGGCATGTAATACACGTACCCCACGAGTTTGATCGTGAACGCGGTGCCCACCGGCGACGCCGACATGGCTTCGGCCTCGTTCGAAAACACGGGGTAGTAGCCCGCGATGAGCATGCCTGGGGGAGGGGACGCCGGCAACGCGGGTGGCGGGGAGGGTGGCATGGGCGGATTGGCGTGCGGCTGTTGCAACAGGGCCACCTCCTTGATACGCGTGATGGCGGTGCTGCTCGTGACGTCGAGCGAAACCGCGGCGCAAAAACGCGTTTCGGCCTCGGTAAAGGTGACGTTGATCCACCCGTTCATCACAACGAGCGCGGTGCCTGGGGTGCGTTCCGTATACACGATCTCGCCATCGGCGCCGTAGCATGTGACATTCACATCAGATAAGCCACCTTGGGGTGTGACATACACCGCGTACCCATCGACATCGGTCGACGCGCTAAAGTCGTATCGCAGATGTAAGGTCCCCTGGTCCACCGCGGAGTGATACCCACGCACTGGGGAGGCGTCGAACAGGTCGGTCACGCAACCCTCCGTCACGTTCGGACCAGGCGCCGCTTCGGCGCCCGTGTTTGGCATTTGAAACGCCACAGGCCCCCAGAGCAACGCCTGCGATTGCGATTGCCACCGATCGTTGCACATCCACACGGATGGCGTGGTCGCCACCACCGCGCAGTTGACCGTGGTAAACGCGCCCGCGGACAACGTTCCCGGCACGTACAATGGATACTGGCCGTCGTACGCTCTGGGCGCGTCGACGGGTGGACCGTGCAGCACGAGGTCGCCGTTGGCCAGCGCGTACTGCGCGTCGTATTTGCCATCAAGCCAGACGCCGCTGCGAACGTGATCGCAGGCGATTTTATCGTGCGCCCGGTTCGGTCTGCGATTGTCGCTGATGGTCACCGTCCGCCCGATGACCCACGCGGGCAGCGTGTACTCGAAGGGTTGCGTGGGCACAATGCGCACATCGTTGAAGTAGGTCCCGACCGGGTGCCCGCCCGAAGTGGTTGACATGGCGCGTGCTTGCGGAGTGTACGACGTCAGCGAGTAGGATCGGTCGTTGACCGCCTGTATGTAATACTGCGATACGCCACCCGGGGACGTGCGAATGTATGTCCGACGCATCTCCTCCAGGTCCGTGAACGTGCGGGAGGGGTCGTTGCTGTGCACCTCGTACGTGCTGCTTCTGTACTCCGACAGATGCCGCTCGTTGCCGGACATGTCCTGCCACCAGTTTCCGCTGTGGATCGGGTACCACGCCAGCAGCTCCGCGTACAGCGGATCCGCGACATCGCCCCGGAACTTCTCATCCACGAATAGGCGGCGCATCTCGTGCTCCTCCAGACTACGATTGAAAAGCATGATGTTGTTCACGGGGTAGTTGCCGCCCGTTACCTGAGTGCGGTAGTACCCGCACTGAAATCGCGCCGTTTCCCATTCGGCCCAGTTGGCATCCCACGACGTGTGCCAGCTGGTCGTGGCGCCTTTCAGTTGGAAGAATTCGCCATCGTCGCCGATGTACAGTTTTAACCCCTGCGTTCTGTCGATGGTCACTGCCACCATCTGCGCCCGATCCTGCGTGCCGTCCCACTCGTCCCACCCCGCGTCGTGCGCGGCACGGTAGTAAAGATGTCGCTGGTCGCTGTTGGCGGGGCGATTGAAACCGACATGGTTGTACGCGTACGGTTTGTTGCTACTGCCGCTAGGACTCGCGTAATGCAAGTTTAGGTGAAAAATTTCGTCTTTACCGTCCGTCAAGCCGCAACCGAACGGTTGCGTCATGCCCCAAAATTTATTGGTGTTGTAGTAGTGCCCATTCGCCAGTATCGTCCAAAATATGAACGTCATGCCTGTGGCGTCCTCGCGGTTTTTGCCGTTAAATATCTGCGCGAGCTCCGGGTCCGGATCGCTCATCACGCCGTTCATCCTTCCCCAATCCTCCGGGAAATCGGTGTAGTCCGTGCGCCCTTTGTAATTGTTGATGTAGGTGGCCGTGCTCGTGTCGGTCTCGCCGCGTCCCCAAACGTACCAGTTGCTGGTCGCCAAGGACCGCACGCCGATGCGCGGCAAGGTGAAGTCGACGCCGCGCGACGGCGGGGGGCTGAGCGGCAAAGGTGGGGGCCTCGGCGCTGGTGGTGGCGCTGGCGGTGGCGGCGGGGACGGCAGCACGTTCACTCGTTCGTGGAGGCGCAGCTCCATCACGCGCGACGATTGCCCGCTCGGAGCGGTCGCCCGCACGCGCACCGCCACGGCGTTGGGCACCGGGTCGAAGCGCGCGGTGATGGTCGCGCCCCAGCCGCGAGGAGTTTGCCCGGCCAGGTCCGTAATGAGGTCCGCGTCGTGGTCGTCGCGCACCACCTCGGTCAGAGCGAACCTGAGATTCGTTACGGGCGTTTCCGCGGTGGTTTCGCCCGTGAATTGCTGGCTGACGCTCGTCGCGGCCGACCCGTCGGGCCAGGCGCCGATGGCCGTCCACGCGACGCCGTCCGCGCTGGCCACAAACACGCCGGTGTCGGGCATGCGTCCGGACGAGGCTCGCAGTGTAAACTCGCGCACGGACGTTGGCTCATCAAAAAGCGCGTAAACGCTGGGTCTTCCGTGTGCGGACCACAGCTCCACGCCGCTCGCCATGTCGAAGGAAGCGCTGTCGGCGTCCGTCTGGGTGTACGTCGCGTACTCGTTAGTCGCGTTTGTGAATCCTTTGGCTTCCATACTGAGGCGATAGAAGAAGGTGTCGTCATCGGCAGCCGATAGCACATGGACGCCGCGCGCGTTGGTCACGGTAAAACCGCCAAACCGAAAGCCGTCCGCGTGAGTCGGATCCGACGTGGGTGCTACGCCTATGTAGGTGTACAAGTCGGGCACGGAGGTGATTGCGTAAGTGCTGATCTCGATGGCGCTCAGAACGTTGCTGGTTTGCGAGGTGGAATCTGCGCGTCCAAATTCCGGGCCCTGCATTGGCAAGATGAGCTGCACCGCCGCGAGGGCGCGGGTGCCCTTTCCAAAAGCGTAAATAACCTCAAAGGGTAGGTGATCATGCAGCTGGAGGAAACCTTCCACACGGTCGTAAGCGCGGTTGTCCAGCAAGGCTGTGGGACAATCGTTACTCGTACGCGGTTGCGTGGTGTACAGGCGATCGCCATTCGCTAGGGGTGAGCGCGCTCCGGAAGCGTCCGTAAGCATGTACTTGACCTCGCCTCCCACGTCGTACTCATCCGAAATCACGGACACGCACGGCGCGCTGGCGCTGGCCATGCGCAGATTGTAGTCGTTCGCGCTGACCGGGGCGTACCGAGTATGTTCCTGCTGCGACATCCATTTTTGTGACGTGAAAGGCACCGTTTCAACATTGAGGTGATGCTGATTGAAGTACCCGTTCGGCAGGCTTTGCGTTGACAAAAAACGGTATGGCGTGTCGTACGCCCGCAGGTAGTACGCGGAGGCGTTGCCCGGCGCGCCGACGTGCTCCGCGTTCTCCGCGAGGATACGATCAAACGTCAACAACCAGTTTGCGTGCGCGTAAGAGGTGGTGGTCATTAAATACTCGGTAAAATGCGCCTGGTCCAAACCGACGTCCTCCCACCAATTGCTGGTCATCGGATGCCACAACGCCACGTTTTGGGCGTACGGTGCGACATCACCGGTCTCAAACAGCTGCGTCACTTCGTGCTGAGCCAGCGCGCGGTCCAGAATAAGCAAGTTGCTGAACGCTAACAGCCCCTGCGCCGCGGTGCGCTCCAAGTTAACGTACACGCGCGTGTCCGATGAAAAGTTGTAGAAGGCGGCCCCGTTTGCGTCGACGAAGTCCGGCTCCGCACCCCCCAGGGTGCCAGCCGCTTGCAGACCTTGTTTTGCACCCACGCGTCCTTTCGTGACCGCGGTAACGTTGGGCGCGTTCGGGTTCATGTTACCCAAATAAACGTCCAGCGTTGCGTTCGCGTGCATTACGATCGTGAGCATCTGCGCCTCAGACTGCATCGCGTTGAGATCGTTCATCTGAAAAAACCATATGGAGTTCCATTGATAATAAAAGTCGTACAAACTTTGGCTGCTGTAGCCCCAGTCGTACTGGCGGTATAGGACTTGCATGAATATGCGCTGGTTGTGGTTGGCACCGCTACCCCAATATCGTATCTGCAGCTGCCTTGACAGGCCGTCGTGATCGCGATCGGACCCACCGTCGGCCACCGTGAACGTGTTTGCCGTGGTGTAACCGCCCTTGCCGTCCAGCATGGTCCAGAAGCTGAACGTGAACGATCGCCCGTTCATCGCTTGGGCCAAACGCGCGCTGGTCCCCGAGGCGAGGATGTTGTTGTACCGCGGCCAATCGTTACGGTAACGCTCGGTGCGGTTGTGGCCCATTTGAAAGTTGTTGTACGCGGCGTAACTGTTGCTCGTGCTTTGCGCTTTGTAAGTCGATCGAGACGTGTAATAGAAATGGCTTGCCGTTGGATGCGCGTAGTGCTTGGCGTCCGCAACCGCCGGCGCGTTCAGCATACCGTCCGCGGCGCGGAAGCTTGTGGTCGCGTCCGGCACTGGCGGATCGCCTGACCAAGTCTGGTTGGGCACCTGTACCAAGTTCATGAGACTCATGTAGCGATAGTTCGTGGGACAGCTTGTCGTGGAGGAGCACGCGTAGGGGCTGACCGAGCTGCGACGCATGTAATTGTGGGTGCTGTAAGTGTAGGAGTAAGGGTTTTTCTGGGTCGTGCCGGACCACAGTTGATTGTAATCGTGATACTGACCACGGTAGAAACTTGGGTTCCACCTGAAGGGCGCGTTCTGATCGCCGACCACGCGGTAGTACGGACTCTGCTCACCGGCGTGAATTTCGCTGCTTTTAAAATAACGCACAGGGTCCTGACTGTGACTGTACGAATCGCCCTCCAGCAATCGCAGATGCAGGTTGTCGCCGGCGACATCCTGCCACCAGTTGCGCGTCATCGGCCACCACGCCATCATGGAGGCATCGGTCGGCTCGAGCGCGGCGCCGACGCCGCTGTTGTAATAACTGGCCTGCAGCTCCTGCGCGGCGACCGCTCGATCCAAAAGTAAGACGTTTGTAATCGGACTCTGCCCTTGCACGTAAAATTGGGGGTCCATGCCCAAACAGAGGCGTCCTACATCGCCTGTAAACCGCGTTGGAAACAGCGCGCTGTTAATGCTCGTCGACACGATAAGCTCCAGCTCGGCGGATGCTGGGTCCAAGCCACCAACGTAAACCTTGGCGGTACCGCCATCCACGACCAGCGCCACGAACTGCGCCACGGTCTGTGACCCGTCTAGGTTATACTGAAGCTCCGCGGACGGGTGCACGTTAGC
>LGRX02025917.1:0-64895 GCA_001247695.2 Cymbomonas tetramitiformis | reverse complement strand
CCTTCGCCTCTTTGGTTTCACCGGCCAGGCTCACCTTGCTCCAGTAGGAAACGGTGAAGCTGCTGTAGGGCGCGCGGCGCCCCAGCGAAAGCTCGCGATCGCTCAGGTGCAACCCTCGGTTGCTGCTATTAAGCAACAGACTTTTGAGCGCCACGCGGGTGTCGGGCACATCCGCATCCACCATGCCCACGCCGTGAGACAGGTTGAAGCTGTCGAAGGGCGCGGATCGACCATGACCGTTGACCGCGTGAAGCGGGGTCTCGTGGTTCTCGAAGTGCATGCGGTATCGAAGAAGGTCGTAACGTGGATCGCGGGGTCGCGGTAGCGGCAATCGAGACGTGCCAGCTGGATCCGTACTTGCCGCCGCCACTCCCGTCTTCAAACACACGCAACGCACGTGCGGGGTGGTGTGGCAGCGCGCGTCCGACGTCGCGATAGCGTTGTACACCACGCGGCTGCGGACGTGCGACAGTACCACGTGCACGCAGCCGACGGGGAATTTCGGGTTCACCATTTCGAACCCGACCTCCGCACCCAGCCCGGCAGCCACCGTGCTCATGCACTCCTCCGCAGTGGGGCGGTGTGAAACGGGGCAGTTTCGGGTTGTGACCGTCCACGCCGCCGCGCTGCTGTTGCTGTTACGCGCGCCGGCGGTCGCCGACTTGGATGTGCCGTAGTCGCCGTACCACGCGTCCACGCCTTGCGTGAGCGCCGTCGGCATGTAATACACGTACCCCACGAGTTTGATCGTGAACGCGGTGCCCACCGGCGACGCCGACATGGCTTCGGCCTCGTTCGAAAACACGGGGTAGTAGCCCGCGATGAGCATGCCTGGGGGAGGGGACGCCGGCAACGCGGGTGGCGGGGAGGGTGGCATGGGCGGATTGGCGTGCGGCTGTTGCAACAGGGCCACCTCCTTGATACGCGTGATGGCGGTGCTGCTCGTGACGTCGAGCGAAACCGCGGCGCAAAAACGCGTTTCGGCCTCGGTAAAGGTGACGTTGATCCACCCGTTCATCACAACGAGCGCGGTGCCTGGGGTGCGTTCCGTATACACGATCTCGCCATCGGCGCCGTAGCATGTGACATTCACATCAGATAAGCCACCTTGGGGTGTGACATACACCGCGTACCCATCGACATCGGTCGACGCGCTAAAGTCGTATCGCAGATGTAAGGTCCCCTGGTCCACCGCGGAGTGATACCCACGCACTGGGGAGGCGTCGAACAGGTCGGTCACGCAACCCTCCGTCACGTTCGGACCAGGCGCCGCTTCGGCGCCCGTGTTTGGCATTTGAAACGCCACAGGCCCCCAGAGCAACGCCTGCGATTGCGATTGCCACCGATCGTTGCACATCCACACGGATGGCGTGGTCGCCACCACCGCGCAGTTGACCGTGGTAAACGCGCCCGCGGACAACGTTCCCGGCACGTACAATGGATACTGGCCGTCGTACGCTCTGGGCGCGTCGACGGGTGGACCGTGCAGCACGAGGTCGCCGTTGGCCAGCGCGTACTGCGCGTCGTATTTGCCATCAAGCCAGACGCCGCTGCGAACGTGATCGCAGGCGATTTTATCGTGCGCCCGGTTCGGTCTGCGATTGTCGCTGATGGTCACCGTCCGCCCGATGACCCACGCGGGCAGCGTGTACTCGAAGGGTTGCGTGGGCACAATGCGCACATCGTTGAAGTAGGTCCCGACCGGGTGCCCGCCCGAAGTGGTTGACATGGCGCGTGCTTGCGGAGTGTACGACGTCAGCGAGTAGGATCGGTCGTTGACCGCCTGTATGTAATACTGCGATACGCCACCCGGGGACGTGCGAATGTATGTCCGACGCATCTCCTCCAGGTCCGTGAACGTGCGGGAGGGGTCGTTGCTGTGCACCTCGTACGTGCTGCTTCTGTACTCCGACAGATGCCGCTCGTTGCCGGACATGTCCTGCCACCAGTTTCCGCTGTGGATCGGGTACCACGCCAGCAGCTCCGCGTACAGCGGATCCGCGACATCGCCCCGGAACTTCTCATCCACGAATAGGCGGCGCATCTCGTGCTCCTCCAGACTACGATTGAAAAGCATGATGTTGTTCACGGGGTAGTTGCCGCCCGTTACCTGAGTGCGGTAGTACCCGCACTGAAATCGCGCCGTTTCCCATTCGGCCCAGTTGGCATCCCACGACGTGTGCCAGCTGGTCGTGGCGCCTTTCAGTTGGAAGAATTCGCCATCGTCGCCGATGTACAGTTTTAACCCCTGCGTTCTGTCGATGGTCACTGCCACCATCTGCGCCCGATCCTGCGTGCCGTCCCACTCGTCCCACCCCGCGTCGTGCGCGGCACGGTAGTAAAGATGTCGCTGGTCGCTGTTGGCGGGGCGATTGAAACCGACATGGTTGTACGCGTACGGTTTGTTGCTACTGCCGCTAGGACTCGCGTAATGCAAGTTTAGGTGAAAAATTTCGTCTTTACCGTCCGTCAAGCCGCAACCGAACGGTTGCGTCATGCCCCAAAATTTATTGGTGTTGTAGTAGTGCCCATTCGCCAGTATCGTCCAAAATATGAACGTCATGCCTGTGGCGTCCTCGCGGTTTTTGCCGTTAAATATCTGCGCGAGCTCCGGGTCCGGATCGCTCATCACGCCGTTCATCCTTCCCCAATCCTCCGGGAAATCGGTGTAGTCCGTGCGCCCTTTGTAATTGTTGATGTAGGTGGCCGTGCTCGTGTCGGTCTCGCCGCGTCCCCAAACGTACCAGTTGCTGGTCGCCAAGGACCGCACGCCGATGCGCGGCAAGGTGAAGTCGACGCCGCTCGACGGCGGGGGGCTGAGCGGCAAAGGTGGGGGCCTCGGCGCTGGTGGTGGCGCTGGCGGTGGCGGCGGGGACGGCAGCACGTTCACTCGTTCGTGGAGGCGCAGCTCCATCACGCGCGACGATTGCCCGCTCGGAGCGGTCGCCCGCACGCGCACCGCCACGGCGTTGGGCACCGGGTCGAAGAGCGCGGTGATGGTCGCGCCCCAGCCGCGAGGAGTTTGCCCGGCCAGGTCCGTAATGAGGTCCGCGTCGTGGTCGTCGCGCACCACCTCGGTCAGAGCGAACCTGAGATTCGTTACGGGCGTTTCCGCGGTGGTTTCGCCCGTGAATTGCTGGCTGACGCTCGTCGCGGCCGACCCGTCGGTCCAGGCGCCGATGGCCGTCCACGCGACGCCGTCCGCGCTGGCCACAAACACGCCGGTGTCGGGCATGCGTCCGGACGAGGCTCGCAGTGTAAACTCGCGCACAGACGTTGGCTCATCAAAAAGCGCGTAAACGCTGGGTCTTCCGTGTGCGGACCACAGCTCCACGCCGCTCGCCATGTCGAAGGAAGCGCCGACGGCGTCCGTCTGGGTGTACGTCGCGTACTCGTTAGTCGCGTTTGTGAATCCTTTGGCTTCCATACTGAGGCGATAGAAGAAGGTGTCGTCATCGGCAGCCGATAGCACATGGACGCCGCGCGCGTTGGTCACGGTAAAACCGCCAAACCGAAAGCCGTCCGCGTGAGTCGGATCCGACGTGGGTGCTACGCCTATGTAGGTGTACAAGTCGGGCACGGAGGTGATTGCGTAAGTGCTGATCTCGATGGCGCTCAGAACGTTGCTGGTTTGCGAGGTGGAATCTGCGCGTCCAAATTCCGGGCCCTGCATTGGCAAGATGAGCTGCACCGCCGCGAGGGCGCGGGTGCCCTTTCCAAAAGCGTAAATAACCTCAAAGGGTAGGTGATCATGCAGCTGGAGGAAACCTTCCACACGGTCGTAAGCGCGGTTGTCCAGCAAGGCTGTGGGACAATCGTTACTCGTACGCGGTTGCGTGGTGTACAGGCGATCGCCATTCGCTAGGGGTGAGCGCGCTCCGGAAGCGTCCGTAAGCATGTACTTGACCTCGCCTCCCACGTCGTACTCATCCGAAATCACGGACACGCACGGCGCGCTGGCGCTGGCCATGCGCAGATTGTAGTCGTTCGCGCTGACCGGGGCGTACCGAGTATGTTCCTGCTGCGACATCCATTTTTGTGACGTGAAAGGCACCGTTTCAACATTGAGGTGATGCTGATTGAAGTACCCGTTCGGCAGGCTTTGCGTTGACAAAAAACGGTATGGCGTGTCGTACGCCCGCAGGTAGTACGCGGAGGCGTTGCCCGGCGCGCCGACGTGCTCCGCGTTCTCCGCGAGGATACGATCAAACGTCAACAACCAGTTTGCGTGCGCGTAAGAGGTGGTGGTCATTAAATACTCGGTAAAATGCGCCTGGTCCAAACCGACGTCCTCCCACCAATTGCTGGTCATCGGATGCCACAACGCCACGTTTTGGGCGTACGGTGCGACATCACCGGTCTCAAACAGCTGCGTCACTTCGTGCTGAGCCAGCGCGCGGTCCAGAATAAGCAAGTTGCTGAACGCTAACAGCCCCTGCGCCGCGGTGCGCTCCAAGTTAACGTACACGCGCGTGTCCGATGAAAAGTTGTAGAAGGCGGCCCCGTTTGCGTCGACGAAGTCCGGCTCCGCACCCCCCAGGGTGCCAGCCGCTTGCAGACCTTGTTTTGCACCCACGCGTCCTTTCGTGACCGCGGTAACGTTGGGCGCGTTCGGGTTCATGTTACCCAAATAAACGTCCAGCGTTGCGTTCGCGTGCATTACGATCGTGAGCATCTGCGCCTCAGACTGCATCGCGTTGAGATCGTTCATCTGAAAAAACCATATGGAGTTCCATTGATAATAAAAGTCGTGCAAACTTTGGCTGCTGTAGCCCCAGTCGTACTGGCGGTATAGGACTTGCATGAATATGCGCTGGTTGTGGTTGGCACCGCTACCCCAATATCGTATCTGCAGCTGCCTTGACAGGCCGTCGTGATCGCGATCGGACCCACCGTCGGCCACCGTGAACGTGTTTGCCGTGGTGTAACCGCCCTTGCCGTCCAGCATGGTCCAGAAGCTGAACGTGAACGATCGCCCGTTCATCGCTTGGGCCAAACGCGCGCTGGTCCCCGAGGCGAGGATGTTGTTGTACCGCGGCCAATCGTTACGGTAACGCTCGGTGCGGTTGTGGCCCATTTGAAAGTTGTTGTACGCGGCGTAACTGTTGCTCGTGCTTTGCGCTTTGTAAGTCGATCGAGACGTGTAATAGAAATGGCTTGCCGTTGGATGCGCGTAGTGCTTGGCGTCCGCAACCGCCGGCGCGTTCAGCATACCGTCCGCGGCGCGGAAGCTTGTGGTCGCGTCCGGCACTGGCGGATCGCCTGACCAAGTCTGGTTGGGCACCTGTACCAAGTTCATGAGACTCATGTAGCGATAGTTCGTGGGACAGCTTGTCGTGGAGGAGCACGCGTAGGGGCTGACCGAGCTGCGACGCATGTAATTGTGGGTGCTGTAAGTGTAGGAGTAAGGGTTTTTCTGGGTCGTGCCGGACCACAGTTGATTGTAATCGTGATACTGACCACGGTAGAAACTTGGGTTCCACCTGAAGGGCGCGTTCTGATCGCCGACCACGCGGTAGTACGGACTCTGCTCACCGGCGTGAATTTCGCTGCTTTTAAAATAACGCACAGGGTCCTGACTGTGACTGTACGAATCGCCCTCCAGCAATCGCAGATGCAGGTTGTCGCCGGCGACATCCTGCCACCAGTTGCGCGTCATCGGCCACCACGCCATCATGGAGGCATCGGTCGGCTCGAGCGCGGCGCCGACGCCGCTGTTGTAATAACTGGCCTGCAGCTCCTGCGCGGCGACCGCTCGATCCAAAAGTAAGACGTTTGTAATCGGACTCTGCCCTTGCACGTAAAATTGGGGGTCCATGCCCAAACAGAGGCGTCCTACATCGCCTGTAAACCGCGTTGGAAACAGCGCGCTGTTAATGCTCGTCGACACGATAAGCTCCAGCTCGGCGGATGCTGGGTCCAAGCCACCAACGTAAACCTTGGCGGTACCGCCATCCACGACCAGCGCCACGAACTGCGCCACGGTCTGTGACCCGTCTAGGTTATACTGAAGCTCCGCGGACGGATGCACGTTAGCCTCGTTCATGTATGCCGAGGTAGGGTTGTGCGTGTCGTGCCCGTATCGGAACGTGAAACGCTGCTGTCCGGTGTTCACCCACTCCACGGAGTAGAACCGGTTGTCCTCGGTGCGAAGATGCACGGTGTCGCGGAACCAGTGGTTGTAGTTATGCCGGTTCGTCATCACCGTCCAAAACATAAGGGTGAACCGCTGTCCGCGCATCGCGTCGGCGACGCGCGCCGAATACGGCGACAGCATCACCACGTACTTATCATCGTACGATGCGTTACCAAAGCTGTTGATGGAGCTCGTGGAACCGGTACCCAGGGGTTGCAGGTCACCTGCATGGTCGCGGGCATGCTTGCTACCTACCAGCACGAACTTGGAGGTCAAAGGTGAGGCGTAAAACACGAACTCGGACGACGGGTCGGGCGCGCTCGCCACGCCGGCGGCCTCGTTGACGCGCATCGTGCGGAGCCGAAGCTCGTCGCCTGCGCCGGGTCGCATGCTCACCAGAATGGCGCGCGTTTGCGTTGGGATGAACCTCAACGTCAAACGGTCACCTTCGATCTCGTGCACCAGCCCTGCAGCGTCTATGAAGTTCCCGTGCAGCCCGCGGTCCATAAGGCGGACGCGCACGTCGCGAGGCTTGACGTCGCCGGACTGAAACGTAAACGTCACCGAGGTCAGATTGCGAGGCGCGGTCATGAACCGGTACGCGAAGCCGGCCCGTCCTGTGGCGGCGTGCACGCGGATTCGATGCGGCATGTACTGCACCGGGGCGTCGGAGTCCAGGAGTAAGCTGGAGCAGAGGCGTGTGAGCCCGTCGGCGGCCTCCAGCTCGATGCCGTACGATACGATCTGGTCACCGTTGCCTAGCAGGTACCGATAACCCGCGCCGAGCCCTTGGTGAAAGTACACCTCGTCCTGAAATCGCAGGTTCGCGCAATTCCCATCCGGTACAAAGTTACCGGTTTCGAGGGAACTAGCCACTCGCTCGCCCGCGTCAGGCACCAAGACCGGCGCATCCGATAGGTAAGGATAAACGGCTGATGTGGGGATCGCGGCGCAACCGTACACCCCCAACAGCGTTAGCTGGACGGTCGGTGCTTCGCCGGCGCCTGTGAGCTGACTGCTTGTGGATGGCTGATCGTACCACCTCAATTCGTCAAACACCAGGCGCAGCTCAGTGGTGAGATGCCCCGCGGCCCCGATCGCTGTGACCACCGGTGAAGCGGTGGTTGGACTGACCACCTCTATCATGGACGCGTGCGCCGCGTCACCGTTCATCGCCGCGCTCAGGCGTGCGGCTCGCGGTAGATACCCGAGTTTGTATCGCACGCCCGTGACGTACGATTGGCTCGCCAGGGCCACGCGGAATGAGCTGGACACGTGCTGACAGTCTTGGTCGAGTGAAATTTCGAATCGAGCGGACGTCGCGCCGCAGTGCATGTCGCAACGGTAGAAGCGGGTCATTCCCAGACGCGTCGGTGCCAGCTCGTCGAAGGCGAACGCTTGTTGATGTCCGGTATTCTGGTAGCCAACGACCTCCGTCAGGGCATCGGAGTCGCAGGCTGCGGACTGGGCCTCCATCAGGTTGTGGTAGCCGTCCCACACCAAACTGAGCGTGTCGCCCGGGCACATCTTCAGGTTAAAATATCCGAAGCTCTCGACGTGGGTGCGATTGGCGCCGATGCGTGCGACCGAGTGCGGCAGCTCGTCGCCGCACACGTCGAGCAACGTGACCGCCGCGTCGTCGCTCATCTGCCAGATTTGCGTCTGAACGGGAGCTACGTTCACCATAGGGTGGCTGGCGCCCATGCCCCACAGGCGGTAGTCGGCGCTCGCGTTGACGATTTTGGCAAAAAACAGCGACCGATCACCGGGCTCGTTGCGGGCGATGACATACTCAGACTCAAACCAGTTGACCATATCCTGCGGTGCGACGTAGTATGCTGCCCGACCGTCGACGGTACGCATCCACCGCTCCGACATATGCGCTCTCGCCCGTGAGATGTCCTCCCACCAGTTGTGCTGCATCGGATACCACGCGACCACGTGTGGCAGTATGTTGGCAGGAATCGAGGAGTTTCCGGTGCCGTCGTTGTACAGCTGATTTATTTCATCATCGTCTAAGGCACGGTCAAACACAGCAACTTGCGTTAAAGGTAGCTGTGCTGTGTCCATCATACTATCTCGTCCAGTGCCGACAACCACCCTGGCAGATCTTGACGTACTAAACGAAGCGCGCGTGCCTTCATAACGATCGTAAACTTTTTTCAGTAAGGGCGTGCCCGTGGAACATTGTAAAGCGGGGTCATGGACGGTGCACGATTGTCCACCGACAAATAAGGAGCTTTCCCTTCCATCGTCGCTTACGCGAATAAAAACCATGTGCGCGAGCAAATGATTAATGTTTCTCGAAGTATCCGACGACATTTCGTTTAAACCTTGGTTATTTGTAACGCCAAATGAAAATTGTTTGATTTGCTGGTTTTCGTGATATATCACCAGATTGAACATAACGTATCGTCGATTATTGGCGTTGTGCATAGATCCCCACACCACCCATCGATAGTTGTTATCAAAGGTGATTGTCAAAGGTACAAAGGTGCCATCCATAAACATCTGTCCACTTGCGGAGCTGTGTACATACTGAGGTAAAATTGTCCAGAAAGCCAGGCTAAAGTCGCCATCCGAGACGCCCCGCGCCAGCTCGAGGTTGGGCTCCGACATGAGCACTCGCGCGCGGTGCTCGAATTCGGAGTTTGGGGGAAATCGATCGTACGTCGTCGGCTGTCCGGGGTAGTACCAGCCGGAGGTCGTGACGTTTGCAAAGTAAGGTGTGCCGAGCGCCGCGTCGGTCATGGGCGGTGGCGGTTGCGGCGGTGGGGCGTGGGGTGGCGGAGGGGGCAGGTACGGCTGCTCGTTGATTTCCAGGATTATTAAATTATCTATTTATCTTCCATCGATATCGCGGATACGATTGCCGTTGGCGTTGACTAGCTCAAGGATAAAGAGCTGCGCACCAACACGTTTACTGCTCTTAATTTTCTCAACGGTCCTTCGCTTCGCCTCATGGGCGGAACGATGTGGCTGCTGTGTTATGCGCAGGGATTTCGGAAGTGTTTGGCTGCTTCTATTTTTCAGTTTGTTTATGCATATATGCGAACTCACGGTATTCGGTGTGTGCAGCTTGTGTCGCAGGTTTTCCGATGGCGAGGAGGGGCGTCACGGAAGAGGGGATATATATATATATGATTGGGTATATATATATATCTCGTGGTAAGCAGTGAAACAGAATGGCAGGGGGCAGAGATTCACTGTGTGCTAAGATGATATAAAATACGGAGCAGAGTGTTTTATTGAGTCAAAGAGCGGTGACACGGTGACTGGTGACAACACAGGTCGAGGGGTGAAAGCCGGGTGACCCATCGTCCCCCCCCTTACAGTGGGGGGGAAAGATTGGGCTCCCCGTGACACCACCTCACCCCGTGGGGATGAGGTGTCACCAAGCAATGCAGCCATGCAGAGACAAGGAGCCACACCGGCTCGGCTAGTACGGCTAAATCCCAAGTCCATTCTACAAGGCAGTGCTAGCCCGCAGGTGCACGTCACGGCTAATCTTGCTTGTTGCTGTAATTGAGCGCTGAAGCGGCGCCCTGAATAGGCGGGATCCACGGCACGGTACGCAGTGCCGGCCAATCGGCGCCATCGTGACCTGCAGAGTCGTCGGGCTCTGGTCCAGGAGGATCGTGATCGAGAGGCAGGCGGAGAGTGAAAGCCGCCGGGTCAGAGTCGTCAGCCTCATGGGGAACGCAATTATTTCCCCCAACAGTCGCGGCGGAACCAGCCGCGTGCCCCGCGGATCCAGCGGGGTACCGACAACGGCAGATTGGGGGGAAAACATAGCGTTCCTTAGTGTGTCACTCTTCGCCGCCTACGTGGCACTGTGGGGACTCAGTACTCTGTACCGCACCAGGATCGCCATCAAAAGCCAGAGTAGCTCAACGGCAGAGCGCTCGTCCGGTGTGCGAGAGGTCACGGGCTCGATCCCGGCCTGGCGCACCTTTTTCGGGCTTCTGGTCTAGCGGTGTCACAGTTTCTGTTTCCCCATGAGGTTATGGGCCCACCACGCTTCCACTGCGCATCGCGGTTGTGTGGTTGTGCCACGTAGACACTTCAGGGTGAGGTTGTGTCATGGGGAACGCAATTATTTCCCCCAACAGTCGCGGCGGAACCAGCCGCGTGCCCCGCGGATCCAGCGGGGTACCGACAACGGCAGATTGGGGGGAAAACAGAGCGTTCCTTAGTGTGTCACTCTTCGCCGCCTACGTGGCACTGTGGGGACTCAGTACTATGTACCGCACCAGGATCGCCATCAAAAGCCAGAGTAGCTCAACGGCAGAGCGCTCGTCCGGTATGCGAGAGGTCACGGGCTCGATCCCGGCCTGGCTCACCTTTTTCGGGCTTCTGGTCTAGCGGTGTCACAGTTTCTGTTTCCCCATGACAGCCGCAGCAAACTGCGGGGAGGGAGACCCCTCGGCAAAATGTACGGCGGCCGCTACGGCGGCCGCTTCAGCGGGAGCAGGAGCCGCAGGCGGCTGCAACCATGCGTCAATCGTGGGGCGAGGCGGTGCCGCCGGCGCGCCCGCCGGTGCCTGCTCGGGGGCAAATGATGCCGCGCATGAATAGGGGCACACGCCACGGGTGGGGATGTGAGCGTCAGTGAGCCCCCAGAGGCGAAAGCATGTGACGCAGGGGTAGCCGACACCTTCCCACACGAGATAGCGGCCGTGGCGGGGCGGCGGCTTCCAGTCGCCGACGGGCTTGACGATGTTGCTGCGCTGTACGGAATTGAAGGATGCAGAGGTGGGCGCGTGCTTGCCACCACCGGACCCCGCGGACGGGGAACGGAATCGTGCAAGATGGCCCTCGCTCTGCCAGACTGTGCTGAGGCGAAGGAGTAGGGCCGAGAACGTGAAGGCGTGGCCGGCAGCCAGCTCACGCAGCACCACCAGATACAGTGGTGACACATGAGGGGAGTTGGCTGCCGACCGGCCAAGAACGTGATGGAGGTCTTGTACCCTGCCGGCATCGTCGTAGGTGGGGTGCAGGCGCTGGTGCTTGTCCCCCAGCACCCGAAGCACCGTGAGCTGGGGGGCAGGGTCAGCGGTCTCGTCGATGACGGTCGACCGCAGCTTCGTCCAGAAGCGGAAGGTGTCGGGGTCAGTGGTGGCCTCGACATGAAACCGAAGGCGCTGTAGAGCGCAGCGTCCATCACGCGGGTGGACACGGGCGGACTCCTAGTAGAGAGCCAGTGCCGTACCCTGGAGGACGCCCTTAAGGATGTTGAAGAGGAGCTCGTTGAGGGACCAGTGGTACACCAGATACTCGTGCTCCGGGTCAAAAAGCTTGTCGTACTCGAAGTGGGAAATGGGTGACAATACGTGTCGAAGGTTGCTGAGCAGAATGGCGAAGTCGGCCTCAGCGTCGGAACCGTCGAGCGTGAAACCCTTTTGGGGCTTAAAGCCATGGGAGCGGAGCAACTTCACCAGCTCCCCCCATAGCTGAAGGCGTAGTCCATGCGGTCGCTGTACTCGTGCTGCTGAGAAGCCCGGACAGGGGTAGAAACCCAGACCGATGCGTCGCGGTGGAACTGAGCAGACGTGGCAGCAGGTGAAATGGAGTTGGGCTTGTTGATGAGCGTGCTCATGCGCACCACCGGATCAAGGCCGGCAGTGCGAGCACGCGGTGACTGTGCCTGGGAACCAAACTGCGGTGATGATGTAGGCGTGGGCGAAGCAGATGCCGCACGCGCAGAGCGGAGCACGTCACCCAGACTGCGGCGGCTAGCCGATGCCATGACAGGTACAATGTAGGGTGGAGTGTTCAGCGTGCTTGAAGATGAGGGCGCTGGTGCGACCCTGGCCTCGGATGGTTCAACAAGGCGAATTCCGGCGAATGGTAACGCTGGAAAAATGCTGCGGCGAAGACTGGTGCCAACGCGGAACAAGACGAAGCTGGTGCGGACGTCGAAGTTGTTGTACGAGAGGAGCCGGTGCGGCCTCAAGGATCAGAGCGAAAACCTCCCCAAGTGGTGGCCGATAACCTCACGGAAGAGGGGATATATATATATATATATGATTGGGTATATATATATATCGTGGTAAGATGTGAAACAGAATGGCTGGGGGCAGAGATTCACTGTGTGCTAAGATGATATAAAATACGGAGCAGAGTGTTTTATTGAGTCAAAGAGCGGTGACACGGTGACTGGTGACAACACAGGTCGAGGGGTGAAAGCCGGGTGACCCATCGTCCCCCCCTTACAATGGGGGGGAAAGATTGGGCTCCCCGTGAGGGCGCGCTTTCTTGAGGTGTGGAAGTCTACAGTAATACCTCACTTTTAAGAGAATCGACGATAAGAGACCAGCCAGCGTTTGGGGGGGTCGCGTTTTTTACGATGACCCTGAGCCTTTTCAAATCGTTAAGAGAATGGGTCCAAATAAGAGAACGGGAGCTGGCTAGATGAGAAAATATGGTTGGGAAACCATGTTAAACCATGTATTAAATATGGTATGGTCGCAAATAAGGAACAAACCTGGCTATCGCTGACCTTATTGGATCGCGCTTCGTTAAGCGCCGCTGGCGTGTTGGGGGTTCACTTTTTTCCGATGAGGCTGGCTGACCGCATATCCCTGTTCTCTTAAATATGCAGTATTACTGTAGGGCAACCTAGCTTGGGATCACACCCAACCACATCGGACCCACCTTGTTCTCACGTTTTATTCAACTCACTTTGAATATGCATACAAAGTTTGAGGAGCATCGAGGTGTGATAAGTTAGAGACTGATTTATTTTTTTGGGTCTATGGCGTCATCGCGACCTCTTGGGGTGTGGAAGTCAAGGTTCAGCATGCCAACCTTGCTTGGGTTCGAACCCAACTACATCGAAGTCCTCTTTGTTAGCGCACGAAACTTTGCACTAAATTTGCTGAGAGTAATATTAGTTCACCATCTTGCGCGCAAGGAATGTCGCCAAGTATGCACGAGAAGGTCACTTCATGACAAAGAGCTTTTTGGGTTTGGGTTTTCATGTACCCAAACCAACAAATGCCAAACAGTCAAGGTCTTCCCGTGCTTCCTAGCAAACGAAACTACGCTGATATTTTGTCAAGATATATATCATCAAGTTACCTAAAGCACAAGGACTGAGATACATTGTTCGCGAAATGATCAGTTTATTTCTTTGGCAGATTTATTGGGTTTGGGCTCGAATGGACCCAAACCCAATATATGCCAAACAGCCAAGGGTTTCCCGTGCGTTCTAGCGCACGAGACTTTCCACAAATAATTGCTAAGATATACATATAGTCCCTGAAGCACAAGGACTCAGACTTCGATGTGGTTGGGTTCGAACCCAAGCAAGGTTGGCATGCTCAACCTTGACTGCCACATCCCAAGAGGTCGCGATGGCGCCACAAACCCATAAAGATAAATCAGTCTAAAACTCATCACACCTCGATGCTCCTCAAAGTTTGTATGCATATCCAAGGTGAG
The DNA here is from genome assembly GCA_001247695.2 of Cymbomonas tetramitiformis. Classification (NCBI taxonomy): domain Eukaryota; kingdom Viridiplantae; phylum Chlorophyta; class Pyramimonadophyceae; order Pyramimonadales; family Pyramimonadaceae; genus Cymbomonas; species Cymbomonas tetramitiformis. The sequence goes on along the minus strand of LGRX02025917.1, from coordinate 51,313 downwards.
TAGATTAAAATATGAAAACAATGTAAGTCCGATGTGGTTGGGTATCATCCCAAGCTAGGTTGCCCTAGACTTCCACATCTCAAAAAGGTGCGTCCCTCCTCGCCATCGGAAAACCTGCGACACAAGCTGCACACACCGAATACCGTGAGTTCGCATATATGCAATAAACGAATTGAAAAATAAAAACAGCCAAACACTTCCGCAATCCCTGCACATAACACAGCAGTCACAGTGAACACCGTTCCGGCCATGAGGCGAACGTTGAGAAAATCGATCCGAAAGGAGGCAGAGCAGCCACAAAACCGCGCAGATCTGTTTTGCTTGAGCTTTGTGGCGGGACGTGGAACAACGCCTTCTGGAGGGGGAGCACATCCATCTTTCGCAGCTTGGCGTTTCCACCATTCGGACTGGAACCCGCAACGACGTGCGTAATGATGTTTGTAGGGCCAACCATCATGCGCGGGACGAGGTTTAGCTAAAGTGCGGTCCGTTTTGGGAGGTTTCTTTGTCTTGGCGTCGTTTCTAACGCGCACAATGTGAAATTGGTTCGGATTAGGATCACTGGAAGGTGATCCGTAGTTTCCTTCGCCCCGGAGAAAATCCTGTACGCGAGACACTGGAAGGTACGTCGTTGGGAGCAGTTTTGGATGTGCTGATCGCGGTATGCTTTCCCAGGACCAGTGAAGATCGTGGCGAGAAAGCGACCCCCAAGGGATCCGGTATTCGAGAGAGCCGGCGGTGCCAATAGTGAACATGGTATCGGCAAGGAGGTTGGTAGCGTCGGGCTGTAGGATGGGGCATGTAGATTTAAACCCGCTGGTTGCGTAGGAGCAATCTCGGTGTTTGCATGCGATGCAACCAGATGCGACGCAAAGCCGAACATAGCGCGTGAACGCCCGCAAAGGGTTAGGCGTGAAAAGAAAGACATGCCTTAGGAGTAGGAAAGCAGAAGACAACGGACCGGTAGAGGCCAGACACTGGTCGCTGATCTATTGGGAAACGAAACGCCCCACGCTGGCGTCGTACCAAGCTGGAATGGTCCACTTAGGTACACCGTGCGCGTTGTAGAAGACCCAAAAGAATCCGCAATCTCTATTTGGTGGGAGCCAGCGCCGAAGCTGCAGTCTGAATAACGCGAGTGGAAGATGAATTGAACCGTCGTCTACATCTAATGAGTAAAACTCTAAGCGCCAGTGGCGAATGCGCGGAACCGCATAATTTCTGGTTTGTCTTATAGTAAAAGGATTGTGAGGACGAGCAGTTGCAACTTCGGGATTGGGGGGACGCAGTGGTACAGCCATGTAAAACAAACAAAGTGAACGCAGGGCGGCTGTTTTTTGGAAGCATTTAAGTGCTGTGAAGTGAACATTTCGCGGGAATAATGGAATCTAGGGAGCGGTCGTTACAGTAAACACTCGATTTTAAGAAAACAGGAATTTTAGGTCAGCCTAGCAACTTTCTTATTTATATAGAGATCTTAAATATGGAGTGCTATGTGTTAAATACTGTGAAGAAATCAAAAAAGCTGGCTACTTTCTTATTGGCGGGTTTTCTTATTACTGAGTGATTACTGTACGACTTCGCCAGAAATCGCCGGCGACACGAGCGTGGCAACGCTTGTGTCACGCCTTGATGAGGCCAGGTCGCGATTTCAGGTCACCATGACGCGATCATGCCATGACAATCTTCCCACCTAGTGTTGGATAGGCTTTATCCACTTGGAGGACTTCGCCCCAGACATCTCTTGTAATGTAATCACAAGGTTCTAAAAGTCACGTAGTAATACAATAGATAAGATTGACGAAACCTGTTGTGACCACATAATCTCAAAAAAAAACAATAACATACATACATTAAATTGAGTCACGTCGGCGTGTTATCAATCGAACATACCAATTGCATGGGATGAAGTAACCATTGTTGCTGCTATCATGACTGAAATATACCAAGGTATGGTATCGGCTGTGAGCGGACTTATCGATCGATTCCGATAAGTTTGATAATTCATAGTGATTAATTGTTGCCAATAGGTTCAAGTTACATGAATATATTTTGATATATCTAGAAGCTGAATTGATCGATTTAGATATCTTATCTGATATACCAATTGATCCTGATATGTTAAGGGTGGCAATCAATCAATAATGACATTGAAATACATAAACCAATATACCGGTATATTGTTACATCGATATGAGTTTCAACCTCAGCCCTCAGCGCCTTCCACAACACACAAGTAACAAAATTCTCTATCCACAAAATATACTCTATATTTATATTTTCTAACACTAATACACTATTCAGTGTCGTAGCCATTAGCAAGTGCTCCATCGTCCACTTGTATAACTTCTTCCTCAAATCGAAATGCATGCCAATAACCATTATGGAACAGGCACGCTCGACCCCCGCACTGCAGGCCAACACACCAACCCAATGCATACTAATGATGTGGCACCTGCCACCAAAAAAAAAGATCAACTTCATATCCACACGTGATGAATAATTGTACATTATATACACCACTTATAACACAGGCTTGATACCACATACCCCTCACGCATCATTCCCTCCACTTCCCCCAATACTCTAGCTCCACGTGCGCCTCGAGGCAGAGCTACTCCTATATGTAGGTATGTATGTATAGCGTAGGTATGTAATCATGTAGGTATGCTGGAAGTGACGCGCCGACTTTATATATATCATGTATGTGTGTGTGCGCGCGCGCATCGAAGCATCGGCGATAATAAAGCATCGGCCATGTGATGTGTGTGCGTGCGTGTGCTCAGGGTGTATGTGTGTATGTGTGTGTGTATGTATGTATGTATGTATGTATGTATGTATGTATGTATGTATGTATGTATGCCGGTCATCAATGTCCACAACAACTGTTACTACTGTATCACGGATGTCATACTTGTCTTTGTCCGCCCAAGCCCGGAAGTAAATTACAAATTTATTATGTGAGCGGAATGCTGCATACCCTCGCAGTGGAGGCCATCACACCAACCCAATGCATACTAATATTCTGGCACCTGCCACCAATAAAAATGATAAACTTCATATCCGCACGTGATGAAAATTATACATTATATACAGCACTTATAGCACAGGCTTGAAACCACATAACCCACACGCATCATCCCCTCCACTTCCTCCGATACTCTAGCTCCACGTGCGCCTCGAGGCAGAGCTACTCCTATATGTAGGTATGTATGTATAGTGTAGGTATGTATGCATGTAGGTATGCTGGAAGTGACACGCTTTATGTATATCTAGCCTGGATGTGTGCGTGTGTGCATCGATGGGTGCATGTGTGTGTGCATGTGTGTGTTTATCCTTGGACTGATCACGTGTGTGTGCATGCGGGTGCATGCGTGTGCATGCGTGTGCTTAGTATGGATGTGTGTGTGTGTGTTTATGTACGTATGTATGTATGCATGTATGCATGTATGCATGTATATATAGTATTCACTCTGGCTTACCACCACGCATTGTGCGATATGTGCCAAGCAACAGAGGCATCCGATGGCATGTATTGTATGTATGCATGTATGTGTGTGTGTGTGTGTGTATGTATGCATGCATGCATGTGTGTGTGTGTGTGTGTGTGTATGCATGCATGCATGTGTGTATGCATGACTGTGTGTATGCATGCATGCATGTATGTATGTGTATGTGTGTGTGTGTGTGTATGTATGTGTATGTGTGTGTGTGTGTGTGTGTGTGTGTGTATGTATGCATGCATGCATGTATGTATGTATGAAGGTATAGTGTATGTATGTATGTATGCATTTATTTATTTTTATGCATTTATTTATTTTTATGCATTTATTTATTTTTGTATACTCTGTATATATGTATGTATGACGCGCACCCCACTAATATCATCGCCTCCACTTCCGCGCGCTGATGATGATGATATAATGATGTCGTTGTTGATGATGAGGATGATGACATGTGTGTGTGTGTGTGTGTAGCCATCATAACGGGAACGCACACTTCATTTACGCAGGACGCTGGGGATTGAACCCATACCATCACGAACTTGATGATGGGACCCCGACCTCTTTCATTAGCCGATCAAGCATCGATGTGCATGCACAACACGTGTTATGATACTGCCGGGCGTGTGCGTTGTGTGGGTGGGTGCGCGTGCGTTTGTGTGTTTGTGATGTACTTCGATATAAGATAATCTATAGACATATGACACTTCTCGCGAAGCCGCCTGAGCGTGCCACCTAGTCCGAGCCGCGGACCCAAAAATAATTTTCAAAAATACGATTTTGTTACTAACTGTGCTCGCAGGATGCAATAACGACACCACACTAACGGCACCATGGCGGACGACACAACGGACACATACAGATTCGGCCCGCCCGCACCCCACATGTCACATTGCCGCCCCGCACCCTACGCAGGCTAACGGTTTTTTGTACCTGCAGGACGAAGATACGCTCCAAAACACATTCGTACCACACTCGAAAACAACCCTCCAGCACACCACACTCGTTCTCGCAAGAAATATGGCCAAAACCGCTAACAAACCCAGACTGACGTGCGCAGGCTCGTCAAAATCGACCCAAAACACCACCGTGGGCGGGCAGCATCACCAACCGCAAGGAGAAGCAACAGCTGGCCTACCTGAAATCGAAAACATGCCAGAGTACGACCAGAGCCCTGACGGCTCGGACTTGGACTCTGAGCCGAACCACTCTCCAAAAATAACATCTGTTGAGCTCGGAATGTCGGACTCCGACTCCGAGCTAGAGTACGCCACTCCGGAAGCTGATCGGGCAACCGGTATGGCAGGCATACAACACGAAACGGACGTTCCATCGGAACGTACTGACAAAACACACGCAGAAGACAAGCCACCCAAACAACAGAAGACCAAGAGGGTACACTTCGAGAGAAGTGCGATCCCGCAAAAACATAAAACAAACAAAAAACAAGAAGACGGGCTACCCGGCACTGCCGGCCCCCGCGCCAGAAACCCCGAGGGGACTGAATCTGGTAACAAAACACAAGTCCAGCCAGAGGAGCTGCGAAGGGCGCTGGACCGGCCCATCGACCACAGAAAAGTCGACGGAGCCCCAGCTGACAACATCCCGAGCCTCCTTGAGTACACCACATCAAAGAGCACAGAGACCACGCTGGAAAAGGTGTCTCGAATCTACCAGCGCCGTCCTAAGGCCACGGAAAACCCGGAAGCCAAAATCTACCACATCGCCACCAAGTGGCACACCGACCGCAGGGAGGTCCTGGTGGCGGAGGACCCTCCCGCACATGCCTTCAAACTAGGAGTGCCCGTGGTACGTGGGGAGAGACTCTCTCTCACCCACGTACGATCAGTCACGGGCAGCAGCCTTGACCCAAGCGACACAGGGCCCACAGGCTTCCCGTACACAGGCACCCCACAATTAAAAATAGTGGACTTGGACGAGAGCATCAAGGAAGTGCTCAAGTACCTCCGGTACCTGAACGCCCTTCTTTTTGAGGTGTCCGACTCACCAGAGGCCGTTGTGTACGACCTCCGACACACCCACATCTGGCTCAACAGTGCGGGCAGGGTCAGGCAAATAGACCTTGCCTTCCAAAACAGACCTCTGGCAGCCTTTGTGCTGTTTAACCCAGTCTTTCGGCTCCCACTGCACGTGGTGCCGCAGGCGCATCAAACCTGCACAAGGGAGCAGCCAGTGCTCCCTTGCATCTACGTATGGTCCCCCTGGGAGCCAGTGGAAGGGCCGACAGCAGGACGCAGTGTCCTGGTCTACGGGCCGCTGCTCAAGGGGAAAACCATCGAGCAGGTCTCAAACATCCTGGCGACCTCCGTCATCGAGAGACGGGAGTCAAGGCACGAGCTCGGGCACCTGGTTGACAGGATCCGCAAAGGTACGGTGAGAGAATCTCCGGAAGACGCAGCCCTCAGGGAGGTGATACTACTGGAGGCAGTCTCACCGGCTGCAGCGGAGCTCATCGTGCAACACCCGTACCCCTGGGGTGTGGCCACGACCACTTGCTGGCTACCCAGCAAGGAGGTCAGCGACGAGGTCGCAGCCCGGGAGGTGGCCATCACGGACAGGAAGCAGATACTGCACGACCATCACCGAAGCCACATCGTGCAGGCCGTCGTAGAGCACATCGAGAAGCTTACAGCCAACACCACTGCCCTCAAGGGCATCGAAAACATCTTTGACTTCCACGTACCGTCCCGGCAGTGGGCACCTTCGACGCCCGGGGACCCATCGTCTCTGCTGCAGTGGAAGCGCAACGGGGGTGGATATTCGATCAACTACTACGCCATACTGGCGGAGGAGGCGTACGAAGCGATCGCCGACGCAGGTAAACAGACGGTGCGAGTACTGCCAGGGGTAGACGACGCTGGCCGACACATCTCCACCACGATCACGGTTGAGGTGGGGAGGTGGAGCGCCCAAGGGGCGGGCACCAAACAACGTCAAGCCCCACGAGCAGCACGAGGCAGGGAGGCGCGTGGGGGAAGAATCGACCACATAGCCGAAGTAGTGGCCTCCCAGTTCATCAATAAAGTGGGATCAAAAGCCGACGAGGTCTTCCAGCAGGCTGTAGCCACCAGCAAGCAGCCCACCCCAGAGACCAAGAAGCTGCTAAAAAACATCAACAAGCAGCTGGAGAAGTTCAACGAGTCCAAGCCCGTCACGTTGGACGAACTCCGAGACCTGCACAGAGAACAGGAGCGCAGCGCTGGGGTGCGCCATACAGAAATCACCCAAGAGGTAAGAGGCTTCCATAAAACATACCAGGAAACCGGTGGTGCCATGGTGAACACCCTCAGGGCGCTCACCGATCGCCTGACAGGAGAAGGAAAACAACAAGCACCTGATCATCCGCTTCACTTCACGAAAAAATCACCACAGACTGCAGAGGAGGACGATCAGTACCGGGGCATCCCCTACACTGGCAAGAAACCCGACCCCAAGAGGAGCCAGCCCCCGCCAAAGAGACCAGCAACCAACACGGGGGGCCGGGCGATCGACGCCGAGCCACCGGCGAAGCGGAGGGCACAAGGGGGTGCACAGGCGACAGCACAGGAGGGGGCACAACCTGAGAGCCCCCGATCAGCCCCGCCACTCACTAGGAAGGTGAGTAATCATACAACCCCCTGCCCTACTGACCAACCCACACCACAACCCACCACACCTTGCCAGTGGAATCACACCCCCACTACACTAACAAATAACATCTGTGCTGCAGAGGACCAAGGAAGCAGCAGGCCTGCAAGACAGGGTGGCATAACAGAGCCAGCTGCTGGGTCTCACAGCAAGAGAAGGGATATTGAAAGCAGACCTAGTAAAGTTAGCCTGAACTTACAACTCAAAGTAATATTTATGTTGTCTCTGCCTGCCATTGCAACTGCCACTGACAAATGCTGTGAATGCATGCACCCAGCAAGCACTCCCCACACTGACCACGCCGAGGGACCGTGCATTAACCACACACCGTTCGAAAGGAAGATGTCAATTCACCATAATAACTTACTACAAACCAACCGAAAACTAATAGCAACACCCCGGCAGACAAAGAGTCCCCATGCCCATGAATGTGCTATTATGCCTACCTCCGAGCACAGGCGAAATGGCCACACCATATTCAGCGAGAATGGCCACACCATATACAGTTATAACTTCCCCAATGATAACCACGAAGATACAAAAATTAACATGAGCTTAAACCACTTCTCACACCACATAACTGGCAACCCCAACAATAGTAGTATGAACCCTACAGTAACCCTAAGAGGGACGGCCACAAATAGCCACACAACACCCAATGGGTGGGAAGGGTTGACGAAAAACTTTGTAGGATGGCTCAGCAAAGCAAGGGAAAGCGATGTGCGAAATGCCAGGACCGACCGCCAACCTTCGACCACAAGCGAATTCCTAAAACTGCTCTACGTAAAAATGATAAATTTCGCAGAACATTCCGAAACCCCCCGAAATTTTGGCACACCAAAGGGACGACATATACCAGGGGGGGCCCACCAAGAAATAGATGTCAAGGGCGTTACAACAGGGACTTTAGGGCAGTGTAACGCTGTAACGGTTAACTCGACGGCAACACAAGCGCAGTGGGCGCAACAAAAACAGGTGAAGGGGGGTAGAAACAAGCACCCCGACCAGAAACTATGCCAAACAAGCAGGGACAAGCTACATGAGCCCCCGCCCTGCAAACCAAAGGGCCCCCACCACAATATAAGCACCAACCCTACTGAAACCCTACCAAATAATGGTACAACCGACTCCACACAGGCCAGCAGAATGATAGGAACGCCGAAAAACTTTGGGAATATGCTAAGAAGAGTGGGAGGCAGCCACACACAAAAAATGAGAGCAAACTGCCGACATTCGACCACAAGCGAATTCCCGAAATTGCTCTACGTAAAAACAACCTTTTTTGGAAAACACGCCCAAACGCCCCAAAATTTTTACACAACCACGAAAATACACATAAAAAACGGGGCCCACCCTGGGAAAAGTGCTAGGGGTGTTACAGAAAGGGATTTAGGGCAATGTAACGCTGTAACCATAAACTCACGAATGCGAGCAGCACCACACAACCGGAGAGCAACACGACATGGAGCTGAACCACACTACCCAAGGGGGGCACGACACGAAGCTACCAGGCCACTATGGAACGCTGCATTTGCCATAACCCCGATACTCGCTATACTGATGATTACGCTAACAACAAGTAGGAAACTTGGTCGCATGTGGGGAACACACGACACGAACAGCAGCAACATAACGCGCAGCCGCAGAACACGAAGAAAACGGGCCACAGCGAGGAATGCAGCGGCACGGTGGACACGACCACCCCATGGCTACAAATTACTCAAGATAATTTACCGTAACGGTAAACCCTTCCTAGTTAGAACAAGGAGACCGGAACACGCAGTAACCGCGATAAAGGAAGGCACCCCAACAAGAGGCAGACCACTAATGCGGGAGATTGAGCAAAGGATGAGGCGGCACACCCGATGCTGGAAAACAAACATGACGGGCGGGGGGAGTCAGAACCACACGGAATTGTACCCGTACAACACCACTACGAAGGGACTGTTCGAAAAGAAAGGCCGACTGAACATGTTCCAAATGCAACATGCCCACTCACTGTATGAAGATGACCCACTGCCCCCCCTGGTAATAGCCACAATGAGAGAAACACTGAAACCGGGTAACAACAGAGAACCGCACACAACGAAGGCACTGCAGCTACTCGGGAACTCCCGGGGCTTCTGCATACCGGTTTGCGATGGCAAACACTGGAGGGCAGTGCTGGCCGGACCAGACAAAGGAAATGACAAACTGAAGTTCTGGATATATGACTCCTCGAATGGGAGAACCAATGCAACGTCACGCAACACCAAAAGGCTAACAGCGGAAATAACCAACTGGACGGAGCACCTGGCCGAGACACTCAACAAACAAGTAACAGTGGAATTGATGAATGTGGGCAACCAAAGCGCGCAGGACCAATACAGCTGCGGGGTATGGGTACTGATGGCCGCAGAAGCTTGGATGCACTACCAAAAAACATGCCCAGGGGGGCATTGGCCCACCCACTTCAACGAGGCAGTCAGCAAATGGGGGGCCACCGACAGAACGGCGATAACCGCCTATAGAAAGTCCATACAGCTGCCAGTAAAAGAGATGATAACCACTGCCGAGGGGCAAAGCCGGACGCGGGTGGAAAGCCAGCAAGCGGCAGAGACCCAGAGGCCTGCGGATGGCCTGAACACAAACCTAGAGGCCGGAAAACAGGCACCACAAACCCAGGAAAGGGGACGCAAAACTACTACGAAGCAACCAGGCCTATGGGAATGGCTACATAGATTAGCCCCCACAACACCCCCAGGTAATGACGGGCAGACACCTGAGGAGCAGCAAGCACAGGAAACCCACCTAAACGAAGAATGGGAGCAAACACAGGACGAACCAACAGCAAGATGGGAAAGATTTGTGGACACACGTCTGGAAACACCAGAGGCGTGCCAGGACTCCCGAGAATACCAAACCCCTCTCACAGAGCCAACAAAGACTGACATAGGAAAGGACCGTCTACACATGCTCACATGGAATGTGGCGGGACAAAGTGATGCCTGCCTTGACCTTGCCGAGGTCATTAACAAAAGAAGCCAAAACCAACAGAGTCTACAAGTAATTGTACTCACGGAAGTGAAACATGCACACGACAGTGTAATGAGAAGATTCAGAGACATGCAATACACTGCAATAGGCACCAAAACTGAGGTGCAGAAAGCAGAAGGCACGGCTGAACAGGCAATGAAAGGAGGAGTGGCAATACTCCTCGGCAACCCCTACAGCCACGCACACAACCACCATGTAGTCCCTGCGAGACACCTCGAGGGATACCTCCTACATGTGGTGCTGCACCTACCGGGAAAGGTGATGTACCATGTGCTAGGCATTTACAACCCACCAGGGGCAGAGGAGTGCAAAACCAGGGACAAAATACTCAAATACACAACCAACCTGCTCAGGAAAACTGCGGGAAAGGAGAACGAACATGTGGTCATAGGAGGAGACCTCAATGCGAGCAACACCAGCACAGGCAGAGGAATGACGAAAACTGACAAGCAATGGGCGAAACTTGCGGAGGAGCTAGACCTCCACAATGTAGGCCCGCCAGTCGATACCACACTTAACTGGGCGAAACACAGGAACATTGACAGATGGCTTGCACCGAGGAACAAGCAGGCACAATACGAGATGGGGGACACCACACACCTCACCCGGCACCATACGAGTGACCACGAGATGGTGAGCCTAGCAACCCTCCAGTTGGACAGCATAGGCACCCACGAACCATATGTGGACCGCGACCCCCAACCAGGGCATGTAAAGCTGGACACGCCCCTGAACAAAACACACAGGGAAACACTCCAAGGCGTCCTCCTCAGGACACACGACTATGCCAGAACCGCTGAACTGAAACGCATAACAGAGATGGCCACACAATGCAGGGAGGAGGACAACAGGCAAGTGGCACACGCCACCATAGACAGAGCAGGGGAAACAGTACTAAACATACTCACCGAGGCGAATAAATATGCGCTACAGGACGACGAACTGCCAACTACTATAGTTGGAGGCACCTCCAACCGAGTGGGAAAAGACCTGCTGATGAGCAAAAAGGACAGAAAGGAAAGGGACGCCGCAATACTCAAGATGCGGGAGCACAAGCAAACCAAACGACACCTACGAAACCCGCACACGGAACACTCAACCCTCAGAAGCCTGAAAGAGGGAGAAATGAAAGGCCCAACGGACAGGGACAATGCAGATGCAAAAGAGTGGGTGTCGTGGCTTACTGAGGAGGCCAAAAAAGAAAGGTCGGCAGCGCACAAGGTAGTAAAGCAGCACTGGCAACAAGCCAAGCAAAGACACAACAACAAAACAGTAAAGGAATACTGGAACAACCAAAAAAGATACCACAAAAGGATATATACCAAGGCACAAGAAACAGGCCATGCCCCCACGGCGAACATACAGGCTCTACAGGACAGAGAGGGCAGCCTGGCTGTAGGCCACGGGAACATTGCTAACGCACTAGCAGACCACATGGCCCACTCGGCACCATACAGGATGGAGCACCGAAGTCCACCCGACTCGAAACCTCCACCATGGGAAGACCCAGCTCACAGGGAGCGCCTCATAAAGTTGCCAAGACCAGACCCCAGTGGGCTGGACCTCACGATAAGTCGACAGGGCTACAGCAAAGCGGTACACACCCTAAACAACAACAAAGCACCAGGCCCCACCAGGACCCCGAACGAAATTCTTAAGTACATGCCAGAGGACTTCCATGATGCACTACACGCACTCATGCTGGAAATGTGGAACAGCAAGCATGTCCCTCTCACCTGGAAAAAAGGGACATTCTGCTTCCACCACAAGAAAGGGGATGTCACCTTACAGCAAAATTACCGACCCATAGCCCTGCTCGAAGGGGTATTCAAGCTGTACACCTCACAGATAGCAAGCATGCTCTCCACGTTCTGCGAAACGCAAGGAATACTAGCCCAGGCTCAGGAAGGCTCAAGGGAAAAAAGGAACACGCTTCGACAACTCACCAGAGTAACCAACGCGATTGAGGATGCAAACGTCTCAGGACGAGAACTACATGGCCTATATGTAGACTTCGAAAACGCGTACGGCTCGGTGGACCACGACAAACTACTCCAAACGATGCAGTACCTTGGAATTCCCGACGAACTCACACAGGTGGTGCGGGATGTCCTAGGTACACAAAGCCATGACACAATGTCCATGAACACCAGAGTAGGAGGGGAAACCTCACACAAAACTGTACAGGTGCAAAGAGGACTCCTCCAGGGAGACAGCATGAGTCCCCTCCTTTTCATAATATACCAGGAACCGTTGTTAAGATGGCTTGAAGTGGGAGAGCATGGGTACCAACACAAGTATGCAGCAGAACAAGAAAGGCTAGGCCCCCTCAGGACGACAGCAGGGGCGTTCGTCGACGACCTACTCATACTGTGCCCTACGATTCACCACATGAGAGCTCAGCTACACAAACTGCAGGCATTCTCACAGTGGAGCGAACTCCGAATTAACCTCACCAAGTCAGCCATAACCGGCATAAAAAATGGGGTCTCCATACCTGAACAACTCCACAAAGACCTCAAAATGCTAGGACTGGACGGCAAGCTAAGCCACTTCAAAGTACTCAAGCCAGACGACACGTACAAATACCTGGGAGTACTACTTGCATTCACAGGCAGGTGGGACAAGGAAAAAGAGGCCGCTAAGGAAGAGATGAACCACAGAATACAAGCTCTACTGCGCTCCCCTCTGACACCTGACCAAAAGGAATACTCCCTTCACTCCGCAATACTGGGGAAATTCAGATATGGATTGCACCTAGGGCTGTACACAGCGGGCGAAATAGACGAATTCAACAAAATAATAGGGGGGGCCACAAAAAATATACAAGGCCTGCCCCGCAACGGAACGCCAAACATTTTCACCACACAGGAAAAGGAAAAGTACGGCTTGGGAATGGTGCCACTCCAGGCAGTCTACGCCCAGTCGATTTGGAGCGGACTACTGGAGGCCATGCACAGCGAAGAAGACAAGGGGACGGTACGGGGCCCGGCTTGGAGGCAAATAAACCTAAAGTCGAGACTCAGAATGTCCCATGTCAGCAGGTCCACTAGAGGACTGGTAGAATACCACAGCACCACACGCAGGAACTGTACAGACCTCGACAAACTCTGGGGGGGGCACCAAACAAAACACAACACACTGAGGAAACTCAATGCCCTACTCAGATACAACATTACGCCCCAGGGGACGGAGGGGATGCTCAGACAACTCCAAACCCCAATACCAAAGATAATGGAACAGCTAGAAGGGGCGACCAGAAGGAAGTCCGACAAAGAAATGGAGGGAACAACAAGAAATACGAAAGCAGGCAAAATAATTGATGGAGACATACCGACGCCTCCAGACTGGCAGGCAATGTGCACAGACCAAACTGCCAGGGTCACAATACCCAAGGACACGCCAACTGCGATAAATTTCACAACGTGCCTCAAACTTTTTGCACACTTCCCGGACCTAGCGCTCCTCACTACCCGAGATGGCCAACATGCGATTAGCCAGGTGAATGTCAGGGAACAATGCACAGATGCAACCCTCAACACAGACCGCAGTGCCATAGCAAAAGGCCTGGCACACCTATACCCATACCTATGTGAAGCCCAACCGAGGGACATAGCGAAACCGGGGGACTTCTATGACAGTCCTACAAACAGACGACTGAAGCAACAATACAGGAACATGCACAGGGAGGGACCGCTGGACTCCCACGCAATACGAACTAACCTCCCACGCCTCGACTCGGAGCAGCTGAGAGCAAAAATGACGGAATGGGAGGCGAGACTGGTCCCCAGGGAAGAGATTCACAGGCAACTCTCCCTGCACCCGCTTACAAGGATTAACGAAACGGAGAATACCGGCCCGACACCGGGGGAGGAAGAGGAAGAACCCCAGCCCCTCCACACACGCTCACAAACCAAATGGATAGATGAAATAGACCCCATGGCCGAAAAGCTTGAGACAGGCTTCGAGAAAGGCCGAACGATTGACAAGCCGAAAGAGATTGTGGCAATGAGGACCCTACTCGTTGACCCAACAGACCCACACTCCCTAGTGACGCAGTACAGAACCCAGTGGAGACACTCAGAGGGGGATGACTCCTACTCTTGGAGTACAAGGGAGACCATAACCGACTACCTGAAACTAGCCAAACGAAGGGGCCAAAGTGCGACCACCTTCCTAACCCTGAATAGAAGACTGCGAGCAAGGGGCTCCCAGGTGACCCACCCCACAGGCCTCAAAGAAATACTGGCCGGGAGGCCGCACCTGGGGCAGGCCTGGCCCACACTACATGCAGAGAACCTAACACTGGACCCGACAGAAACCAACCCAGAACAAGACATTGTGGACAACAGAGGGCACCACTGCCAGATACGACTGGAGGGGGAACTCGCCCACAGCTACCACAGGAATGGGAAATACATAGGCACCCTCACGAAAGAAAAGCTTCTCAGACTGCACGAAAGGTACACCCAGGCAGTGGGTACCACACACCACCAAACCCCACACCAGAGTACACTACGCACCGAAATGTGGGAGGACCACAAAATACAGGTCTCCACGTTCGAGGAGGAAATAGGGCACCTCCTCATTAGGTACTCAAGCAAAGAGGAAAAGGAAGAACGGAAAAAGAACCTGCAAAACCATTGGACATTCCCTGCCCAGATGCAAAGGGCACTACAACAGGCATTCGGAATTACCACCGAACTGTTCGCCTCACCCCTCAATGTCCACCACAACACCACAACGTACTACGCCAAGTATGACAGAGACAAGGTGTTCGGGGCCAGAGGCTCGGCCTGGACAGCAAATTGGATGAAACTGGGAGCCTACCAGTTCAACCCAGAATACACGCCACAGGACCTCAAAAAGGCACTGGACTTTGCCATAGCGGCCACCACCACACAAGAACCGGTGTTCGGGGTCGGGGTGTACCCGACATATGAGAAAACCCCGTACAGGAAGCTCTACAATGCACATGCGGGGCACCTAATACACGAACTATTAGAAATACCACAAGGCAAGTTCACATTTCTACCCCCTGACCACTGGATGGGTGCCACCCACCAACAAGCGAAACAGTGCAACTGGAACCTCCGGGTGCTGATAGTGGCCAACAAAGAAGGATGGCAAGCACACTGCGGGGACCCAGACACTGCCGCAGACTGTATAAGGAGGGCACTCACAACCTGCCCGCAAAGTAAGGTCCGCACCACCTCAGCTGTCAAACAGCCGATGAGGGAGGCAAACCTACACGATGCGAATGAACCAAACCAAGAAGTACGCACCCCCAGTGTAGACTGTGTGGTGGACACAAGACCATGGCAGCGATACGAACTCCCGGAAATTAAGACAAAGGACATGACGAATGCAATGGGAAGAATGTGCAGCACAGGGCCACATTTGAGGAACGACCTCTGCCCCCAGTGCTGCAACGTACAAGCGGAAGTGGAAACTTGGTGGGAGGACAGCCACCTCCACGTGGAAGAAGGACCAGCCAAATGGGAACTCCTCCCCGGAAGCAGAGGAGGCAAATGGAACATACACCCCCCCACCGTACAACAGGTGGTGGAAGCCAACACCTTACACACCAGGCTTACAAGACAGAATGACGCCCAAACGATATGGGACAAAGTAGCGAGGTCAAAAGTTGTCAGATACCCCACTGACTTCTGGCCCGAACACGAACCGGGAGCCCAAGGAAGGAGATGGGAATTGACAAGAGACCAAACAGAGGACCCCAGGAACCAAGCCCCGAGGAACACACCAACCCAATTGACATACCCCTCCCCTCTAAGGGCACACAAGGCAACCTCGTACCTTTACACGGACGGGAGCAAAAGAGAAATAGAAACAGAAGAAGGCGGCAAAGAATGGGCCTCAGGAGCTGCGGTATGGGACCCCAGGACCGGGGAAGGGGAGGCCCACATGATTCGATGGGAAGGCGAAGACCAAGAGGTGAACAGAGCGGAACTTCTCGCCATACAAAAAGCGGTGACGCTCCCGCCACCACCAAGTGGCAACGGACTCACCATTTGCACGGACAGTGCCAACTCCATTAGACAACTAGAGAGCATGAGAACGAAACCCCACAACATGGAACACCACCAGCAAAGAGACCTCCTGTATGCCATACTGGTCAACATTGAGGCACTAGTAGCAGCAGGACACACTGTCTCGCTGCTAAAAGTCAAAGCACACACGGGAATTGTGGGGAACGAAAAAGCCGACGAGGCAGCCAAACAAGCCTGTACCACGGGAACCCTCACGGAAGCGTGGGATAATAACGAGACAATAAAAGTCAAGCCCATGATACCAGACGAAGACTCGAACAGCAGAGAGCTAAAAGGAAAACTCGCGGTACAAAAGTACGTAACCACACTACTCCGTGAACGGCAAGCCCAAGAAAACAGTAGACTCTCAGCAAAAATGACCGACCTCCAGGGAGAACCCTCAACCTGGACCCACCAACTGAAAACTGAGCGCAGCTTCAGATGGGAGGCGCACCATGACCAAGCGCAACAAACTGAAGAGGAACAAACGACAATACGGGACCCGGTACCCAACCAGCAGCAGCAAGCCAACCAGACCCGGGACGAAGAAGACAGGCAAATAAAAGCCATGATGGAACAAACGGAGGAAGAGGAGATGCTCCTTATGCGGGAGGTGCAGGAGCACCAAGAATACCAAGAAACAGAGGGCAAAGGGGACCCCACCCGAGGAGACGAACCCGAACCCGCAGGGACACCACCCCCACCCTCCGAAGGGGAGGAAATATTTGAGGAACTCAACGAGCTCGCGGAGAACTAGAAGTGACCCAAGAGGTACAAAATGACGATGAAATTTTTGACATGCTAAATGAACTCATTGAGCAGCGGGAAAAGCCACAAGGGGAGCCGACAAAAGAAAGACAAGCTCACCATGACCGTGTCACAGAGGAGTCCAGAGTCCATGCAGTAATGGAGGACCCGATGCCCAGAACAAGATGGAAACAGCGAAAACACGATATGGCACACAGCAGAACGGAAAAAAGGAACGCCCCCTCGGTTCAGGAGGGCGGGACCACAGACAGCTGGCTGAACGAAACAATGAAGCACCTCAAAGGAGACACGCCACTACACAAAGTAGCGAACGGCTTCTGGAAAAGAGCCACATTTGCGGTACGAAAAACAATACTCAAATGCAGACTGAGAATACTGCCAGCACAAGACTATGAGACGGCGAAAAACTCAGCCGGAGGGAACGGGAAGTGCACCCTGGAAGGATGCGGACACAAAGGGGTGGACTACGCAAAGGGCTTCCTCACGAGGGTAGGGCATGCCCTAGGTGGATGCAACAACCCACAAATGCGGGGAATGTTCACGGACAGGGCAGATGCCCACGCAGATGAGCTAAAACACATACTTGACCACCATAGGAAAGGGGGATGCAAAGTACTCGCCTACACTGGAAAAAAGAGGGACCCAGGGATTAAGCCAAGGGTACTCCCAAATTACATACTCACCAGGGGGCAATGCAGACACGACGGGAAGGACAACCCAGGCAGAAACGATGGGCCCGACACAATACCGAGTTTTGTAGACATAGTCATGATAGAGGGTCTAGAAGACCTGGAGGACGGATGGGAATGCACACAACAGGAAGCACCAGCAAGGGTAAGAAACCTACACCTCATTGAAGTGGCCCACACCGATGACGAAAAATGGGGACCCAAACTCCTGGAAAAATACAAGAAATACGGACCGCTGCTACAATTGCTACGCAGGCACGGATTCCGTGCCAAACTTCATGTGTTTGCAGTGGGCAGAACAGGCACGGTGTACAAACACAACCAAGACATACTCGAGCAACTTGGACTCAACAGAAAAGAGGCCACACAGGCACTACAGAGAATACACGACCTGACAGTAAACTATGCACACAGCACCTACCAGCTATACAGAAAGCTCAGACAAGGAAAACAAGAGGAGGAGAAAGACAAGAACCACCCAGTATAAATTGTCCCAACATGGCCGCCACTCGTGGCGGTCCGGCCCAGAGTAGGGCCGGGGAAATCAATTTACTCATACGCCCGACGGGCGTGGTTTTTTCTTTTTCTTTTTCTAGACATATGTGCTCGGCTACAGTATGATGCTATATACTTTTTGTGTGAATGGTGGATGTTCACAATGCATGCATGTAAGTAACCAGCATATAAGCATCGGGGTGACATCTGAATGAGATTGCGGTTCTTTCTCGCGGTATAATACCGAAAGCATGCCGCCAGCGGACACCAATATCACCATTGCGAGAACAGCATCCTCACGATCGATGCATGCATGCATGCATGCATGCGTCATCAGTACAATATATAATGACGACATAATCATACGTCCATTAGTTTCCGGCATGGTGACGAGCACATCGCATGATCTGCGTATTCCTCGCACCGAAGGTGCATATGATACTATATACTTCTTGTGTGAATGGTGGATGTTCACAATGCATACATGTAAGTAACCAACATATAAGCATCGCGGGGTGACATCTGAATGAGATTGCGGTTCTTTCCGGCGCGGTATAATACCGCAAGCATGCCGCCAGCGGACACCAATATCACCATTGCGAGAACAGCATCCTCACGATCGATGCATGCATGCATGCATGCGTCATCAGTGCAATATATAATGACGACACAATCATACTTCGATATAAGACAATCTATAGACATATGCGCTCGGCTATAATGCGGTATACTTCTTGTGTGAATGGTGGATGTCAAGGCACTGCATGAATACGACTAATATTTATGAATATGAGTATGAATACCCCAAAAAGTTAATATTCATACTCATGACTAACATCAAAAATTAATATCCATACTCATGAATGCAAATTTTATTTATTATTCATATTCAACTCAAATTACTTAAGTAATTTGAATAATACCCCCCCTCTTCCGGCCTGCACCCCGACCCGAATGAACCGAATGACTGTCGCGCCTTGGACCTCCACGCGTATCACGAATCACCAGTCATCACTCATCTGTCATGTCCGATGTCGATGTGGTCAGATGAGACTTTGACGTCGTGGCAGATGAAAGGAAGCGTTAGGAGAACCTGGCACTGGAACACTATGGGCGGTTTCCCCCGGGATGATGGACTGCTTAACGAGTTCCAAATGTTGTGGCAGCTGCGAGAACAGTTCCCTCTGCACCTGATACGTGCGTCAAGCAGAACGCTTGCCATCTTCCCCACGAGGCCGATTGTGAGCAGGTTTTTTCAAGGGTTGGGTTTTTGACTGATCCCAGCATGGCACCGCATACTTTGGCAACATTGGTTTCCTGCGGTATCAACAAGGCCGCATACAGTCCCCCAAACCCGGCCATAAAAAGCAAATGTTTTGAAATGTATCGTGGCAGAGGTGAGGAGGAGTGAATAGTAGCCCTTGCGGAGCCAGAATTTAGAACAGAAACTCAAAAAGAAGCCCCAGCCTTGTTTTATTTGCCTTATTCATATGTAAATGGATAACTATTGTCACTGAATATTGATATGTAAGACTAAAAAAAACGTTTTTATCTGGGCATAGGGCCGTTTGTTCACCTGCGGAATAGTCCAGTGAATATCACTACCTGTACTGAATCTGGCTCAGGCCCAGTGAACAGCGAACGTGCTGCTAGCTTGTACGCCTGTCTACATAGATAGTTAGGTACTGTATACATATATGTAAAGTGCACTCTACGTAGATCCTTATAGTTATAATTGCTGGCCGATTACTTTGCGAGAATTTGGATGTGCATATTACGTACTATATATATCCATATAGTTATTTCCGTTAATAATTACGCTGGCGCGGACCGCGCGGTGTTCTAATTGATATTACGGTTCAAACAGCTTGTAATACTCTAAGTTATGTATATGAATATTTTCCCCAAATTATTTGAATAACTTGAGTTGAATATGAATAAAATGAAATTTTAATATTCATACTCAAGAGTACAACTGACATGGTGCATTCATACTCATGAATGCGTTTTCGGCGGTGCATTCATATTCAATTCAAGTTAATCATGAAGTGCCTTGGTGGATGTTCGCAATGCATGCACGTAGGTATCCAACATAATTATAAGCATCGGAGTGAAATCTGAATGAGATTGCGGTTCATTCTCGCAGTTCAATACCCCAAGCATGCCGATAACGACGATAACGCATCACGCACCTCGCTTTCGTCCTGCGGTTGTCCTCCGTTGCAAAAGGCCTGCATCAGTCTCACACGCGCTGTCGCACATCATTCGACGCGGACGGTGTCGCAGCGCCAGCGCTCCATCTGATATTGCACCATCTGCGCATGGCGCACGTCCATCTACATTTGTCGTCGCGTCCCTCGATGCAATTCTTCATGCAACATACCGCGGAATTGAGACGAGCCGCGCGCCCTCACATGGATTGATGGGTGCTGCACATATGCTGGGTCGACTCGCATCCATGCTAGCATGCAGTATCGTTTGCGACATTGTAAAGCGGAGCACGACGATAACGCATCACGCACCTCGCTTTCGTCCTGCGATTGTCCTCCGTTGCAAAAGACCTGCATCAGTCTCACGCGCGCGCACATCATTCGACGCGGACGGTGTCGCAGCGCCAGCGCTCCATCTGATATTGCACCATCTGCGCATGGCGCACGTCCATCTACATTTGTCGTCGCGTCCCTCGATGCAGTTCTTCATGCAACATACCGCGGAATAACACACTATTCGATGAAAATGACATTATCATATGTCATTTTTGGATTTATATATATTTCATAAAAATCAGGGTTTAGTGATATTTATGCGCGAAATAGGGATACATAAAGGCAACAAGCTAGAAAAGTGCAGTATGCGTACAATGAAAACACCGAAATATGCATACCTGTATCATTCTTTATTCAAATGTTTACGAGCAGAGTACTTTTCACCCTATACCGTCGAGGCATGACTGATACTATCAGTCAGGGCGGTCGACAAATCCTACTAATTTATTCATCACTCTCTTCGGCCTCTTCTACTTCTGCTTCGTCCTCCGACGACTCAACAGTGGCTGCTTCCTTCCCCTTCCTCGTCGGTTCGCTCTTCTGTTTTGGCTTCGTCTCGGCATCCTGATCGGGTTCGGCGTTGAAATTGGTCAGCCGTTGCTGCGCAGAGCTGACCATGTACTGGTCGTGGTCGAAGCCGATCGCGTTCATACCACACCTCATGGCGGCCATGGACGTCGAGCCGACGCCGCAGCAAGCGTCGAGAATCCAGTTGAGTGGATGGCCGTTCTCATCCACCTTGCCCGGATTGTCACCGAGCATGTGGCACTGGATCAGCTCCATCAACAGTGCTTGGGGTTTCTGATGGTTATTCACGACTTTGCCGTCGCGTTTGTACATCTGGTGCACAACCGGGAAGCCGCGCAAAAGTGACGCGCGGCTCAGACGTTCACCGTCCCCAAAATCAAAGTTGAACATCCACTCCGGCTTTTTAGAAGACTCCCCCGCGGCATCGCTCTTTACATAATACCCCAGGACGCCACATTCAACGTCATTGTAGCGTACGGACTTGTTGGGGTTCATGTGCACGTTCTGCTTGTGCCAGAAGAATCGCTCCGCACGGCCGGAGCAGTAATTGTCAATCACCTCCAGGAAATCGTTTTGTTGGACGAAACCGCAAAAGATAGCGACTGTCCATGCCGGGGCGGTGGTCTTGGCGTTGAAAGACTCCAGGAACGGTTGCACCTCCTCCTTGGTCATCGCGTCGGGAGTCTTCTCCTTGTCAAGGGCGTAATTGCAGTCGATGACCGCCCCCGTGAAGGGCAGTCTCGGGATGTCCTTCAAATCGTCCATGCTGCCCTTGACGATCTTCCAACGAGGGAACATCGTCACGTCCTGAAGATGTGTGGGCTCGTCGCCCTCCAGGCCCGCCTCTCCTGCAACCTTAGGCTCCGGCCCGTCGGTCCGCGCCTCCCGATAGAGTTTGATGTCGACTTTCACCTCGATCTGTTGCAAGCCTAGGATGTGAGCCGCGCTTGGCGCCTGCGCTTCTTTGAGATTTGCCCGCGCGTTCTCGACGTAATTGAAGATCGCTAGCGGAACTTCCCCAGACCCCCCCGGCGCGCTCCCCCCTTTGCGGACTGTAAGCAGCCGATCAACGACTCGATTTTCTCTTGGGAGCTCCAGTAGGGGGTGAACTCCGTCTTGAATTCGTCCCAGGTTTGCAATCCCGCCGCGGACACCAAGTGCGTCTGCACCATGCGTTCCTTCTTGAACTGGCTTATCATATTGCCCCCCTCTTTTATTGAGATCTCCTTGTCAATAATCAGGCGCAGATACGTGTCCACCTTGTCGAACTCCGCAACCCCCGCCAAGCCGCTCAAGTTAATCCAGAACGTCATACCCATGGATTTGGCATTGTGGAGAAACTGAGCTTCTTCCACCAAAATGCCTGCCCCTCTAGACGAGCCCGCTCCGTCCCCGCCTCCTAGTTGCACCTCGTCTTCCAGCTGTAAGTAAAAAAAAACATGTTTAGCATGTCTCAAAATATAGAAAAGAATGTCCACTACCCGGCCTTGGGTACATCACGATGTACCCAACGTATGCAGATTTTCCCGTGTCATTCGTGCACCGATCGCGTGGGCAAATGTCTTGACAATACCCTAAACCGATTCCTCATAAGCGGATGCGCGCATGCCGGCTATTTGATCACGTGTACTCAAACGCCGGCTACCGCCGTATGCCGCCGGAAAGAAAATGAAAAGTCGATATTTTTGGGCACATCCCTTGGGTACATCGATGGGGATGCCTCATATGTGCTCCTTAAACAATAGCATCGCCAAATCTAACGTTCGTGCATCATGTAGTACCCTAAAAAGCAAGTGTCATTCATTGGGTGGGCGTTTCATCCAAAAGTTTCAGCTTCAAACGTCATGGCGTTCGATGTGTTCTTAGAATTTACCGAAAAAGGGCCGATTATACCGCAATGACTGGAATTTTGCTTATACTACCTGCCTCCTCGACGGCCCTTTGAAAATTTGAGGACCCATGTTGTCAAGTTCTCGACCTGCTCTTTCCGCAGTGTCTTATCAAAATTTTCACCCGAGGTCGCCTTGATCCTCAAAATGTCGGTTAAAGCAGCCGGTATCTCGTACATTGCCCCTATGAAAAGTTGAGTTTGCCGAGTTCGGAACGTCACGAGTGGATATGCTATCGAGTCAAAATTCGCCCTGCGATATATTGGCACCCTGGGGAGAGTCTTAAGATAATATATTTTCATGTATCAATGCCACAGTAATGAATTTAGTCATTGAAACACATCGCGCAGCTTGGGTACATCGCTATGTACCCAGACCCTCCTGGGTACATCCCCATGTACCACCGGGTAGTGGACAAGAATGCTGTGGGAGGGAAAACACTGTTTGAAGCAGAAGCAAAAAATATTTTACCTGTCGGTTGGAGGTGGCCTTTTTGCCAGCTTTCTTGGAGGGTCCGCTAGCGGACGAAGATGAGGCCTTGCGCTTTTTGGTCTTCGAAGCCAAAGGGTTTTTCATGCCCTTCAGGTCAAACCTTCTGTAAGCCTCCATGATGCTAACGCAGAGGTCCCACGTCTGCGGCCGGAAATTGGCAACCGGTCCAGTGCATGAAGTAGACGTTGATAAGCGTGCTGCCGAACACAGAATGCTTGGACATCGCTACTTGCTTCACATGCGTCTCCATCGACTGGTTCAAGTGAGACATTACGGGGTACCAATCTGTGACCCGGTCGAGGTGAGCGTTGATGTCATCGTCCAGCACCGTCACCGTCAGCTCTACCTCAGGGTCTGCCTCAGGGTTTCCCTCGTGCTCAAACGTCTCCCGCTTCTCGATGTACTGGAATCCCTTGGGATATTTCACGGGATCCGGGATTGCAAATCCATGCTCTGATTCGTATCTCGCCATTTTTTTCCACCAGCCCTCCGGCCTGGTACCGCCCAGGTTGATAAGGGATACCCCCTTCGGTGTCCTCGGGGACGCTGGCGACGAACTCGGAGATCAACGCTTCTCGGTAAACGGTGTACACGACCCCATGTTTTTCGAAAAGGGTCGAACGGAGCCCTTGCATGAACTGAGTGTTGTCTTTGCCTTTCTGCTTCTGATCGATCTGGTTCTGCATCTCGCCTAAGAACCGAATCATGTCAGGCGTGAGACCGATGTAGATCTTGCTCTCGAAGGACTGGAAAGCTACCTCCAACGGGATTTCCTCGTGACACTCGTCGGTGGCTTGATAACAGTGCTGGTGCCCAAAAACCTTGCCTCTGTATTCTCCCTTCGGAGCTTTTTTCAGGGAGAATTCGGCACGGGTTTTGACATCGTCGATCGCAACGAGACCCGCATTGAAAGGGGCCCACGGGTTCTCCTTCCTGTCGGACTTGATCTCGTTCACCCAGCCCCTCTCTTGATCCCGGCAGGCCTCGTACCCCTTCGCGTGGTACAGGCATTCGATGGGGAGACGAAACACACTCCCTTGCTCCGCCGCCTCGTCTTTCGACATCGGATTCGGCCACCGGTGCTCCATCTCG
This sequence comes from Cymbomonas tetramitiformis, assembly GCA_001247695.2. Taxonomy (NCBI): domain Eukaryota; kingdom Viridiplantae; phylum Chlorophyta; class Pyramimonadophyceae; order Pyramimonadales; family Pyramimonadaceae; genus Cymbomonas; species Cymbomonas tetramitiformis. Next base: position 26,577 of record LGRX02025917.1, on the reverse strand, counting down.
ATTTTCTTGCACAGCTCAGCTTTCTCCGCATAGTCTAACTTTGCTGCATGCTCCACTTTCAGCTTAGCGTGCCACCCATGTGCAGCCTCCTCGGCTGCCTTCCTTGCCTCAGAGGGGGTGGCCACTTGAGACATATCCACATTAGCGCCCGCTCCAGTATACACTCTGGAGCCACCAGGTCCTTGAAGGGCGCGTTGGGCAGCAAGCCCCACTGCCGTTCTCCTGGTGGCTACTACCCAACTTCAAAGTCCTACCATAATGACCTACGTGCAAATGTGTTTTCCTCGCATAAACATCACGTAATTGGTTCAACGTGCGATCACCCATCCTATTTATGAGTCAAATGAATATTTCAAGTTGTGGGTGTATGCATAGGGTGACCTTTGGAGTGCTTAAATTGCGCACGCTTTGGTGGTGTTTTTTTTCAAATTTCAGCAAAAAAAGCTAGGTCCTACCATAAGGACCTACATTTAAGCCCGGCTATCCGCTTCACAATAGGTCCTACGAAAATTTCGAGACCTGGGTCGTCAAGTTCTCGAGCTGCTCTTTCCGTAGTGTCTTGTCAAAAATTCCATCCGAGTTCATCTTGGCCCTCAAAATAGTGGTTGAATCAGCATTGGCTGTCAAAGCTGGAAAAGGCACTAAATCGCCCAAAATAATAATGCCCTTCGTCCGGCTCAACGACGAATACACGCCAAAATATCGCACATTCTGCCTATGTAGATGGCTCGAAAATTCAATTATTGTGTCTATATGGCGACAATAGCGAGGTAATAGTGTGTAAGCGGCATGTGCGCATTCAATATAGCATCCCCGACTTCAGACCCAAGCCAAAATTGACTCTTAAATTTTATGACATTTGGCTAAAAATGATGGGACAGGTTGATTGGGGTGCAGCTAGATGTCCGCTATGAGGTTATCAACTTGTGCTCTATTCTAAACATGATTGTATATAATGCTACGGTGCTACTGGATCATTGGACGCATGCTCAGCCTCCATAGTCTGTCGGCGAAAAATTATGAAAGATGTGCTATTATTTTAAGAGATTTTTGGCTTTAGAAAAGTTCTCGACGATTTTTTACGCTACCCGTGCCTAATACGGGTAGTGTAGCATCCCGCTCGGGTTAAAACTCGGCAAGTGGGACAGAGGGGACTGAGTTCAGGTCCTAAATATGCCATAAACCGGAGGGTAGCCATTCACGATACCAATAGGATACCTTAAAAAATTATTGAAAAAGTGGTCCTTATGGTAGGACCTACAGCGTTCTAGGTCCTACCGTAAGGACCATCGGGTAGTAGCCACTGGCAGCCTGGGACAAGACGAAACTGTTCATTAGCTAATGAACGCCTTCCCCCCCAGTTCAGGCTCAAGGCGCGCGTTTCGAGGCGGAAAGCGTTCATTAGCTAATGAACGCCTTCCGCCCCAGTTCAGGCTCAAGGCGCGCGTTTCGAGGCGGAAAGCTTTCATTAGCTAATGAACGCCTTCCGCCCCGGTACAGGCTCAAGGCGCGCGTTTCGAGGCGGAAAGCGTTCATTAGCTAATGAACGCCTTCCGCCCCGGTACAGGCTCAAGGCGCGCGTTTCGAGGCGAAACGCGTTCATTAGCTAATGAACGCCTTCCGCCCAGGGACAGGCTCAAGGCGCGCGTTTCGAGGCGGAAAGCGTTCATTAGCTAATGAACGCCTTCCGCCCCGGTACAGGCTCAAGGCGCGCGTTTCGAGGCGGAAAGCGTTCATTAGCTAATGAACGCCTTCCGCCCCGGACAGGCTCAAGGCGCGCGTTTCGAGGCGGAAAGCGTTCATTAGCTAATGAACGCCTTCCCCCCCAGTTCAGGCGCAAGGCGCGAAAGGGACGTACCGAAGGCTGTAAAACAGGTATTTCGCCACTACTGCCGAGGTCATCAATCACTGGCTCTGGCCTCTTGTTTTGCCAGAAAGGAGCTGTAATCGACGCTTTCCACGCCGCGTTTACATAGCTCGCTAGAAAGAATTCCTTGCTTTTTCCTTCTTCTTCTGCCCTCCTTTTGAAACTTTGATAAGCCGCAAGCCGATTTGTGTGCTTCGGAAGGCTCAGGGCTTCCTCAAAGTTTGCGCTGTCCAGTTCGATTATAGTCAGCTTGTTGTTCCTAAGAATGACGAAATACAAAATTGGAGTCTGGCCTTCAATTATACTATACGCTACGCGTTTTTCCGATTGAAGGGTACCGTCTGTATTTACAGTCGTAGGGGTGTTTTGGGGAAAATTGTAAAACATTTCTTCAGCCTCCTCTTGCGGGTCATCTGAGTGGATTATCAACTGCAGGGTGTCTGCAGGACTGTCGGTTTGAAGCGTTCTTACAATGCTCCAGCTCTTGCGGAGATATTGGTGGAGAACATAATTTCCCCTCAGTGCTTGAAATGTTTCTGCTGTCGCCATACTGAAATGAGAGAAATTGACTGTCAACTGTGAAAGGGGTGTGTGTGAAGGAACTTTCAAAAAGTGATGTAACTTTAGCAAAATATTGTAAGTCATTTCTGTCGGCTAAAAATGACATGTCAAATATCGATGACAATTTTAGTCAGAAATGACATTTGCTGTCGCTTCCCGATTCGGTCTGTTCAGATCCAGGATACGATTTGAAGATATCCTGGTGTCATTTGCGCTGAAATCGAGAATCGATCGATCCAAAAAGATAGAAATTCTCTGTTGACTCGCAAGTCCATATCATTTTCAGAACGTAATAAACGGCTTCATAAGCTAATGCCGGCTAATTTTGACGAAAAAATGTTTTCTATTCCTTTTGATGAGGGTTGCGAGATTATCTGCAAACCGTGCCCGGAAATAATTATTGAAAATTCTATGGAAATAGGGGCTGACTTCTTTGATCAGGAGCCAATTCCAAGCATAGCCCCGAGCGCAAATACGCAAATGGTCCTTTGGAACGCGCCTTTGACGTCTAGATCGGAAGTTAGCTCTAATTCTTCACGCGTTTCCGGGACACGCGCTTTGCGCGAAATTGACTTAAATGAGATAAAAAGCAGACTTGATACAGAATTTTCAGAGACAACTTTAGACTTGCTTAATGAAGACACTCTTCGGTGTTTGAACGGTGAAGTAAACAAGCAGATTGTTGTGCGCAAACCGTACGAATCCGACATACGCAAGAAGAAATATGAAGGCGTAATTAGTATCAAGCAGCGACGTTTGCAGGCTGACAGTATATCAATGGCAGAAACCATTAAGTGCAATTGCAAGTCGCACTGCTGTCTATCTTTCTCATCGGCAGATATTAAGTCTTTTCGCGAAAACATTTTCGGCATGTCGCAAAAAGATAGGAAGGAATACTTCGTGAAGGACTTGCTAAAAAACAGCTTTCGATCTGAAGACAAATTCGACTTCAAATACTTTTTGGCCAAGAAGCAGGTATGTTTATTTTTGAACTCGTTCATTAGCTAATGAACGGCCTCTGGCAAAGCGCGACTCACACATAGACACTTTGGCTGCGGGAACCGTTCATTAGCTAATGAACGGCCTCTGGCCAAGGCGCGACTCACACATAGACACTTTGGCTGCGGGAACCGTTCATTAGCTAATGAACGGCCTCTGGCCAAAGCGCGACTCACACATAGACACTTTGGCTGCGGGAACCGTTCATTAGCTAATGAACGGCCTCTGGCCAAAGCTTGACTCACACATAGACACTTTGGCTGCGGGAACCGTTCATTAGCTAATGAACGGCCTCTGGCCAAAGCTTGACTCACACATAGACACTTTGGCTGCGGGAACCGTTCATTAGCTAATGAACGGCCGCTGGCCAAAGCGCGACTCACACATAGACACTTTGGCTGCGGGAACCGTTCATTAGCTAATGAACGGCCTCTGGCCAGAGCGAAATTTTCTTGGACCTTGTGATAGATTGTGTAATATTGTTCATCACAGGAATGTGGAATATTGTATCATAAATTTCTAAATTTATTACGATGTCTACACATTCGCGACATTGGTCGAGTTGGTACGGCGCTAGGCTATGAACCTCGCACTCGTGGGTTCGATTCCCACTAAGGGTGTAGGTTGCGCAGATTTAAGGCGTGACGGAGAGTGCTGACGAGCACGCGACGGCCGTCCCGCCTGCAGACGTGCAGTGTTGGGGGTGTCTCCCAAGCGTCTTAGATCCAGCCAACCTATAAAAACCCTTATGAGTTTCCTTGGATAATTTGTTAATAATTTTTGAGTGACGGTGTCTTTTGTTTTGTAACAGGTGTGCTTTGAGTTCTACTATATGGCTTACGGCATCAGCTACGGGTATCTTCACGACTGTCGGACACGCGTGCTCGAGGGCCGACACACGTTTGTTCATGGATTGACGTACGAGGAGGACAACCACAAGATTTCCCTGAAACGCGAGTCGGTCGTCGCATGGATCAAGAAATACGCCGACGAATACGGACAACCCCAACCTGACAAAGCCGAGATTCACCTTTCGGATGGTTTGACCATCGAAGAGCTGTGGGACGAGTACATCGAGGGCTTGCGTGAGAATGAGGAGAGCAAAAAGATCTCTCTCAGTTACTTCTACAAAGTATTTGACGAAGATTGCAGCTCTTGGCTCAAGATTCCATCGGTGAACCGATTTTCTCACTGCGATGTTTGCGCGTCCTTCAAGTTATTGAAGGAAGGCTTAACCAAATCTCAAAAAGGTGAAAATTCTTGAATAGCTTTGTGATGTGTTTATATGCTTGTGTAATTTGTTCACTGACCCGAATTTGTGTATCTTGCACAGCGCAGCAATACAACGGGCCTCTCAACAAACATCATGCAATCGCACGAGCGGAGCGCCAGAAGTTCTACAAACATGGTCGTAAAGCGAATATGACCAAGAGCATTGCCATGAACACAACTTGGCATAAGTATGCCTCGGTGATCATCGATGGCATGACGCAGTGGACCACCCGACTGCCACACTTTCGACGTATCCCTAAACATCTGGACTCTAAGGACTTCCTTGACGTGCACAACATGGGGAGCATGATCGAGAACGTGGGCCGCTTCATGGATTTCAACTACGCCAACTTCAAGGACGATGCGAACTTCCTTGTCAACGTTTTGCACCGGGATATCCTCCGCATTCAAGAGCATCGACGCAACGGGGACGGGGAAAATTCATACCCGATGCCGGAAGTATTGTATGTACAGCTTGACAATGTGAGCACCAACAAGAGCAAGTTGATGTTGGCATACGCAGCTTGGCTGGTTCACACGGACGTCTTTCGCAAGGTGAAACTAAACTTTCTGTTGGTGGGACATACGCACGAGAACATTGACCAGATGTTTTCACGCTTCTCCGTGCGTCTACGACGCAAGCAAGCTTGGACGCTCGACGAGATGATAGAGGTCGCACAAGAATGCTTTACGGATGGTGTAACGTGCGAGCACACCGAGAAGATCTTCGACTTCAGCTCTTGGTTTGATGGTCACGTCTTCGATTGCCACAATATTTTGGCACAGCAGGCTTTCAAGTTCAAGAAGAACGAGCACGGCGAAGTGGGCATGCAGTACAAACAGTATTCCATTTCACCCAAATGGTTACCCGAGACTCCATTGCCAAAGCTTGTTTCTACACCCCCTGTCGCGGGGCCTGGATACATCAAGCCGATTCCTTTTACCGAAGAAGGCATCGAAAAGCTTGAGCATACCTTACAGGCGTTGAAGGACATTTTGGGCACAAAGCTCACGGAGGTGCACGAAAAGTTTTGGCGCGAGGATGTCATCGAGAAACAGCGCCACCTAACTGCTGGTGGAGAATGTCAAGCGCCCGCGATACCCTTCCAGCATCCCGAGAAAATCGCCATCGAGCGCAATGCCACCTTGGTTCGACTGATAGAGGCGCCCGCGTTGGCGATAGAAGCTGCCGGGGCTGCCGCCGTCCCCGCTATACCGGTGCGCATCCAACGCCGAATTGATCGAGCGCCGATAGAAGTGTACAACGGTAAACGGAAACACCAAGGTCGAGCCCAAAAGCGAGCAGAGCAGTACGTGGACAACGCCCAGTGGGAGGTCACCTACGGCCAGATGACAGTCGGCAGCTTTGCAGTGGCTCTCGCGGTGGAATCTGAAAACGACAAGTTCGCTTTCCGCGTACAACTGAGGCGAAGCGAATGGTCGGATCCGTTGTACTTGGTGAAGGTGGAGGCGCGCTATCCGTCAACTCAACAGCTGCTATATCGCTATTTCCAACCCAAAAAGCACACCGACACCAAGAAGAAGCACCTCGGCAAGCAGCTTGCGAGTCACCCAGGAGCTTTCGCAGCGCCACCGGGGCACCGACCGTCTACCGAGACTTTCGATAAGAATGAAATAGTGCTGGCATGGAATGTGGATGCGAATGACCCCGAACGGAGTATACCGAACGAGCAATACGCGCAGATAGTCGTCGCTTTGCTTGCACAACAATCCAAACGCACGCGCAAGGACCTAGGTGACTTGAATGAATCGGATGATTCCGATGAAGACGAAGCTTTTGATAATTGCGTAGCGGTAGCGGTAGCACCTGAAGTGGACGCGTAAAGCAAGACGAAAAAAAACATGTAAATAATATGTGTATAACGTGTATATAGATTCCGAGTCAAAAGTTCTTTGTGTTTTCACTCCTCCTAGATTTCGAAAAAGTGCATTTGACCTCAATTTTGTACCATAAAAACCATTAAATCTAATGCACAACCTGCACTTGCATGTTCTTGACTGTTAAAATGCGGCTTTTTAATCCTATCATGAGGTAAATAAGGCAATATCATTTTCACATGAGAATATCATTTTCATCGAATAGTGTGTTGAATTGAGACGAGCCGCGCGCCCTCACATGGATCGATGGGTGCTGCACACATGCTGGGTCGACTCGCATCCATGCATACAGTATCGTTTGCGACATTGTAAAGCGGAGCACGACGATGACGCATCACGCACCTCGCTGTCGTCCTGCGATTGTCTGCTGAAATCTGTATAGGCAGCCCTGACCGGGAGTCCCGGTGCAGACCCCTATGACAGATTCCTAGGTAGCCAACACTGGACCTGTGACTGATCCGTAAGCCCGTGCTGTGACACACCGAGTGTCACAGGTAGCTAGGACCGAGACCGTTCCGACTCCGTGACCGTTCCGGGTATATCTAGCTTAGGGTTTATTTCTTATACGAGTTTATCTATATTGGTTCACGACTGTCTGATATCTTGAACCGGGATATTCCAGTAGGTCGTGGACCCATTCCACGCTATATTCCACAGCTAGTTTGGCCATGATTGGCTAAAGCAGCCGCTTGGAGAGGTGGTGCGCGACGGCGCGTTTGGTGGCTACTGCCCGACGGTCCTTGTCATAGGACCGGAAATCGCGTCCGGTCCTATTACAAGGACCGGAGCTTCGGGAATTTTTTGGGGCGTTCTCTTGACGGTCGGAGACCCTATCTTCCGTATCGTAGTACCCTTAGGACCTAAACTTAGTGCCAATATGCGCCATACCTTACATCGTCATATAATGCATATATCCAATGCATTTGTACAAGGCACCCTACCATTTTTGGGTTGCAACTCTTGAAGGACGGTGATAAATACCTCTGATCTTTTCATATTTTTTATCCAATCGAATTTGGCGTCTGACAAGCTTGTCAACCTACCAATTTGAACCCTAACATAATATCCAATCATGCGCAAAAGATTGTGCACGTTTTCGATACATATTGGTTCATATATACACCTTGAAGTTTGGGTTTGGGGTTGAAACCCTATCTTTTTGCTAAATTTCACACCTTATTTTAGAAGGGAATCTGCCCTTGATGTGCAAATACGAGTGAGGATATACTAGAATTTTCATCATGCACGTAACAGTCGCTTATTCCAGATATATATGATGAATTTTTGAACGCTTTACATAACTGAAAGACGGGCTGATATGACTTGTATGCATCGGTAAAGTTAAAGAGATGCGGGGTTTTTTATCACCGATTTTCAGGAATTCTCATATTTCTTCTATGTGTGGACTTAGTGAGCTATATTTGCGGGCATATTATGGGTTTCCAAGGTAGCGCTAATTATATATATCACAAACAGGTCCCAAATATGTTAAGTTTGGGCGCTATACGCATTCTAAAGCCACTTGATGAGTGAACGAAGCTCCGCCCTTTCCGGTCCTTGTGATAGGACCGGTCATTTTAATTAATTTCAAGCGATTCTACCCCCACTAGTTCCACCATCTCCCCACATGCCCAAATCGAGTATACCGCCCAAACCACGTTCAAGATAAATTCTTTGACACCTAAAAGTGATGCCCAAGCACTCATATATCAAGTATATCTAAAAACCGCACTTGCTAGCCCGAATTCACTACGGTCCTTGTCATAGGACCGAACCGTTGGGCAGTAGCCATTGGGGACTCACGGGAATTTTGAGATGAGCTGTTTGCGGTGAGCGTCTTTGAGCCGCAGCTATGGGGGTTCGACCTGGACCGGGCCTAGTCGACGCAATGTTCATTTACGGTATTACGCTTGCCCTGATCCCGCTTGCTGCCGATTTTTGGGCTGGTGGCTCGAGCACCTTCGACCTCGACGACGTCTTCCAGTGCCCCTCGCTCGCATGGCTCTACCGCTCCTTCCGTGACTGTGGCGTCGCATCTTCCCCACGACATTACCCGAACGCGCCCCGGCGTACCACCTCCCATCAGGCTTTCAGAGTTATGGGTGTTACCACCAGAGCAAAGAAGTCCCTCACGAGGGACAGCGACATTGATGCCTCGCTGAGGCTTATCGACGGGGTTCGGAACAGCCCGACGGTGCGGACACCGACTGTTCCGACCCCCAACCCTGCTTCGAACGAGGACGCCGACGTGGCCATTAGGCGTTACTTGCAGGAGCAGGCGAAGTTGACCGACGAGATCTACAAGGCACGTCTGCATCGTGCCTGGGCCAAGAGCGTCCGCGAGGACGTTCTTGGTGACAAGAAACACCATTTCCGCGGTACGGACGACGCTGGCCTTTTGTCCGACCTAGTGGTGCAGCTACGTACGGAGTTCGAGTCGGCTGGTCTGGAGCTGAAGTCCTTTGATCTCGACGACCCCCTTACCCCGGTTGTGAGCCGGGTGAATGGACTTATGTACGACGTGCTGGATCTCGTGGTAGAGAAGCACAGCAGCGCGTATGTATGGCTCACTGGTACGGATGCTTCGTCTGACCGAGATGGCCGGCGAGCTTTGGTCGACATCATCAAGGGCTGCGTGCCGGCGGCGCTACGGGAGTCGCAGCAGGAGGAGCATGCGGCCTTGCGTTACCCCGCAAACGTAGACCCGCAGCCGATTTTGGCGCGGGAACAACGTTTGGTGCGGGATAACAAGGCCTCCGACTGGACACCTACGGAGGCTACGCGCAAGCTGAGCCTGTACACCAGGCTTGACCCGGCGTTCTACGCTGCGGTTAAGGTGCGCTACCCCATGGCTGCTGACTTGGCTCATGTCCCGTTGGCCTCGCTCCGCTCCACGGTGGTAGAAATCTACCAGGCTTGGGCTCAGACTGACACGGGTAAGGCGGCTTCTGGCGCGAACGGCATCTCCGCGCACCTCTCCAGCAGCGAGTACGACGCCCTCCTCGTGAAGATCACGGAGCTGAAGGACTTGGTACAGCGGTAGCACGGGGAGGGCGCTCCGGTGGTGCGGCAGCAGCGGGTGCAGCAGCGGCAGCAGCAGCAGCAGCGTGCGCAGCATCCGAAGGGATTCCGTATGGGGCAGCAAAAGGCGCCGCCCGTGGGATTCGACCGGGACGACCAGCGAGCGAAGCCGTTCTGCGGCAGGTGCAAGAAGGCGGGCAAAGGTGAGAGCTACCACTTCTACCGCGACTGCCCGTTGGGCGGGCGTCAGCACCCGCCCACCTCCGCCGCGGCATTCTGCATCCCTATCGACGAGGAGGACGCGGAGGGGGTGCATGCGCTTGCCATGTGTGCACTCTTCCAGCAGGCGGCGGACGATGGCGCGGAGTCCTTTGCTCGTGCGGCCGCCGCAGACGGGCCGCCTGCGGTGCTTTGTGCGGGAGCGGTGGGCGGCATCGACGTGTCCGCCTACGGCTTCGCGGTGGAGCAGCAGTCAGCTTCCGACGAGCCCGTAGGAGACGACATTCTCCGACGGCTCGACGATCTTGCCGCGGAGGTTCACTCCGCGGCCAATCACCAGGTGCACTTCACACACGCATCTTTCCCGCCTCCTGGCGTCGTCGAGCAGCAGGCTTCGGCTCTGGTGTGCGGACCCGCCGCAGCGGGGACCAGCACACCGGAGGAGCAGGTTCCGGCAGGTGGTGCGGCGGCCTCGGCATCCGCCGTGCCGGCCCCTGCTATGCCTGTCTCGCAGGGAAAGGATGTGAAACCTGCGCCACTGCAATCGGCGCGGGTAACCACCACAACGGACGCGGACGGTGAGTTCGCTGGGTTCGTTCAGACCGTGAACCACGCCGCCATCGGGCAGATTGATCTCACGGGTTACGACGCGGACGACTACGAGGACCTCGCCGACGGCAGCTTCATCGTGAAGCCGCGGGCTCCGGCTGATTCGGCAAATCATGCGTCGGAGCCCGCGGCCCACGTGCCTGTGTCTGGTGGTGCTTCCCGCACCTACGGATGTGGCAAGCCGCCATGGGGCTTCCCCGCACACGCGGGCCCGTGGGGGTTTCATTACCTTGTCTCTCTCTTTCTTTTGATCTCGATAATGGGGGTGGGAGCTGCCGCCTACACGGCGGCCAATGACATCGACTCTGTGCAGGTATCGGGTCGGGCTGCACCGCAGCCTGTGCTGTGCAGAGGGGATTTGTGCATCTACCCTGGTATATCCGAGCTGGACCCCGTCACTCTGTATGCAGTACTGCACTCCCTGGGTGCTGCGACGGTGGGTCACCGGCCGCCTGACCCACTGGAGAGCAGTGCTGCAGGCTACCACCGTGGACATTGTGGTGACGGTGCCCCTCTGGACTTTGACCCCGAGTAGCTTTACTTCTGGCTCTGGCAGTGCACCACTTTCTGGTGGTGTACTGAGATGTGCTTTGACCTCAACATGGTCTTCAATTTGGTTTATGCTGTGCTTTGACATCTACAATCTTCGATCTGGTTTGCTGCCACAGTGCTGTTCAGTAGTTTAGCAGGACCTGAGTGCCTGTATGTTTCTGCTCTTGTGCCGGCTAGAGGGTTTCAATTTGTGTATCAGAATAGCACATTTGAATTAGCAGTTAGGTTTGTCACCCTAGCTCCTACCCTAACTTATCTTGACTTCTCTGACTTACCTGTCAGTCACCACCCACAATGCTGGGGTGGTGTGATGAAATCTGTATAGGCAGCCCTGACCGGGAGTCCCGGTGCAGACCCCTATGACAGATTCCTAGGTAGCCAACACTGGACCTGTGATTGATCCGTAAGCCCGTGTTGTGACACACCGAGTGTCACAGGTAGCTAGGACCGAGACCGTTCCGACTCCGTGACCGTTCCGGGTATATCTAGCTTAGGGTTTATTTCTTATACGAGTTTATCTATATTGGTTCACTGACTGTCTGATATCTTGAACCGGGATATTCCAGTATTGTCCTCCGTCGTAAAACACCTGCATCACACAGCCTCACACGCGCGGAGTAAGTAAGAACATCATCATACGTATGGCGGATGGTAATCGCCATGCAAATTGATATGCTAGGCTGATGTGCTCGCTCAATTGCGAGCTATCAATCCAATTTCCAATACGATCGCGATGTATATTAGTAGAACTGCCGAACTATGGTATCCATCGTAGATTTTAACATATGATGCGGCGAGCACCTCGAGCAGCGCATGCCACGTCATCGTCATTCATTCAATGCCAGCGTCCCGCGCGAGCTGCCACCGGAGAAAACAAAAATCCGACGGACGGCGCGGCGCGATCAATTTCTGTTCCGACGTGGCGCACCGCGATGCTCGCATTTCTGAAAGACGCGCTTCGCTTCTGCGCCAGAACGCGAATGAACATTCGCGTCATGGAAGCAGTTTGGTCAGCGCGCTGCATGCGATGAAGGGCTGCGATCGCGCGCGGGTCCCAATCGACGACCATTTAAAATCAAAATGCCAAAGCGTGTCGTTCGTGGCGCAAACGAGTCAATTCACGGAAAAAATGGAGGGCTGCGATCGCGTGCGGTTTCCCCGTCCGTTGGGATTCGCGCTTTGCTGCTGCTGCTGCTGCTGATTGACAGAATGGCAATATGAATGAATGACAATATGAATGAATGAATGACAGTTTACGAACAGGACCACTAGGTCTGTAGACCTAGGGAATTCACTTCGTGCCAAGACGATAAAGGTCAGAGGTAGGTAAGGTAAGTAAGGTAATTTACTTGATGCCAAGACGATAAAGGTCAGAGGTACAGGTAGGTAAGTAAGGTAAGGTAATTCACTTGATGCCAAGACGATAAAGGTCAGAGGTAGGTAATTTGGCCAGGTTCCAAATCATAAGGAGCAGAGGTTAGTCACCAACATGCATGATTTGTACTTTTGTGCACCGTCGGTGCGTATTTTTTTATTTTTTATTTTCGTATACCTGAAACCCAACGAATATAAACCGAGTTTACAGTTTTTAAAAAACTGACCTTTCGCTTTGGAGTCTTTCATTTCACTCATCACTGCACTGTTTGTATCAGATTCTTTGTATAAATTAAAATACAAAATATAAACGAGTGATGAGATGATCGAACGATCAGATTCAGATGGCCTATAGGTGAACAGGCCTAGCGGAGATCTCAAAATTGAGATCGACCAAGCCTAGCACCTGTGAATGACCCTGCTTTATGCAAGGTTGAAGGTAAGATAATGTCGTAATTTATATAAATACAAAATATAAACGAACGATGAGATGATCGAACGATCAGATTTCAGATGGCCTGTGACAGGCCTAGCGGAGATCTCAAAATTGAGATCGACCAAGCCTAGTATTATATACATTATATTCAGTTTCACTTTATGTCTCGCGCCCTCGATTATATTCTGAAATCGATTAAATCGATCGTCATAGATTATAAATATCGAAAACGTCTCTGCGTCCTAGGTGCATTTTAATCAACGGAGGTGTATCGCGGGTATATATTATTTTATGGGGGGGCAGGACAGGGGGGGATTTTTATTTTTATTTTTTCAATTCATTTTTAAACTGCGATTGCTTCTGCGGCTTGCGGGGGGGATTAGGGGGGGTAGGGTTTAGAATGTAAGGTTTAGTTCCTAGGGTTTCTAGGGTTAAGTGTTACGGGTGTATTTTGATATTTTTATAATTTTATGATTTAATTATTACTTTAGTTCAATTCGTATTTTAATAGGAACGGCGCAGGGTGCGGGTAGGGTGCACAGTTCTCGAGAATTAAAAAATATTGATTACAATTTTCATATTTAAAATAATTAAAATTCTATTGTGAACATGCCATCTTTATAAATTTATAGCGTCAAATTTTGCAACATGACCCCCTATTTTTATTGGCTAGGATCCAAGAATGGCGTGTTCGGCTGATATATAAAAAAAAAACCTTGGGCGAAGTTAACATGTAGATTTATTTCTAGAAATTGTTTATAGCTGCATATACTAAATATGCATTATTTGATTTAATAAAAATTCTAGACAAAAATCTACACTCCGCCCAAGGTTTTTTTTATACAAAGATGACTCGCCATTCATGGATCCTAGGCAATAAAAATCGGGGGTCATGTTGCAAATTTTGACGCTATAAATTTCCAAAGTCAAATCAAAGTTAATTGCAAATAGTCGTCATTAGATATGAAAAATGTCATGTATTGGGGGAAAAATCGTAGATTTGTCCCCCCCTTTCAAAAGTTGCCTGGTGTCATTACTTAAGATGTTCCAAAAACCACGTACTTAACGTGGGACCGTTTATTCGTCACGGTATTGGTCGACCACTCCGCCAGGCGAGAACTGTGTGCCAATCAAATGCATGCGATCGCGCGATGACAGGTGCACGTATGACATGGGCGGTTAGGTCGAGAGCGCAGAGCCAGCTGCGTCGTCAGTTGTAAAATTACTAGTACTAGTAGTCGCTATACGAAATATATTGGGGGGAAATCTTTAGATTGTCCCCTCTTTCTAATGAGAAGTTCACGGTTTAAACCACGAAATGAAAACCGTGGTTTAAACCAAGGTGTCATCACTGCGTTTCGCGGACACGATGGAAAGAATTTTCGATCGGACGCTTCGTTTCGGATTTTTGATCGTCAGACCCGAAATTTCGTGGTTGAGACCTCGGTTGAGTTTCGCTATGAAAATCTCGACCACGGTCGAGTTTTGTGGTTGAGTTCGATTTTTCATAGCGAAACTTGGTTAGCGAAGGAATATTTTGTACACGTCTGCGACAGCGTGTGAGCCGACGTGTCTGGTAACGTGAGACACTTTTTTACCTCGGTCGAGTTTCGCTATGAAAATCTCGACCACGGGGGGGGGCTTGGTCGAGATTTCGTGGTTGAGTTTCGCTATGAAATGAAAAGTGCGTCAGCCATCGTCATCCACATGCAGCAGATGTAGAATTGAAAAATTAATTTGGGAAATTCACAGATCGACAAAATTTTCGCTACCTCTTTTCGCGGCGACACCGTCGCGTCACGGGGGGATGAACGAAATCGAAAAATCGAAAACTAAATTCGACATCTGCTGACTGAGAGGAAGTGAGAAATATATATATAAGGATATATATATGTCAGGCGCTGAGGAGCGAAACTGTCTCGCAGGGGCAGGTGCTCGTGCTCTCGAATACTAAGATGATATAAAATACTGTGATAGGTGTTTTATAGCACACCGTGATACACGTGACAACGGACACTGGTGACACATCGGGCAGAGGGGTGACAGACAGGAGACCCACTGTGCCCCCCCATTACAGTGGGGGTGGCAAGATTGGGCTCCCCGTGACACCACCTCACCCCGTGGGGTTGAGGTGTCACCAGGCAAAGAGACAGGAGCACTGCAGGGTCTAGGGGCCAAACTGGCCCGAGTAGTCCGGCATGTGCCATCCCAAGATGTCCAAAAGTCCGTTGCTAACTAAATCTAAAGAGTTCGGCTCCCTCGAGAGTCAATCACAAGCCGTGTAGGCATGGAGAAGGGTCTTTTCCGAACTGTGATGTTGTTTCTCAATCTTGCTTGGGGCGGCGTCACTCCGATCGCATGCGTCAAGCGCCAGTGAGGCAATACTCACCCCTACAACGTTCAACCAACGCCGGTGCGATGCCAGAGCCAAAAGCGGCCTGGCACCACCAGAGCGGATGCGTCAACGAAGAGGGGGCAGGGGGATGGAAGGTGAAAAATGCGGCGTGCCCCCACTCTGCCGCCAATGAGCGCGCAAGCAGAGGGGAGAACCGGTGGGGTTGGTGCTGTAACACCACCGCACACCACCACGCAACCATGGCCAAGGGGCACGAAGGGTGGAGCGGAGAGCGGAGGATGCTGCGGACGTAACTCGTTGTGCTCAGAGTTGTCGTCATTGGCGAAGGCGATAGACTCGATGTTGGTGTCTGGTGCATAAGCACCACCAGACACCACCAGACCATAGCCATGTGAAGGATGCCGTCGATGGACTCGAAAAGATGCCAACGCTGAATGAACAGCGGGCATGCGCGCATTCTGGCGGTCAGCGGACATGGTGGCTGACCGCTGGATGGATAATTCCGCGAACGCCAAGTTAGGGTTCTCAAGCGAAGACATAACTTTCTGAAAAATGAACCAAATCCAACGATGGATGAGTCAAATTGGGGTAGATTTTGACGAGGAAGACGTCGGTGACGTCAAACAAGTCGTGCGGCAAGCCAGTTGTCCTGCAGGAGCGGCGCTGCTGTCCAGAAAGGCGAGGGCGCGTTTGGGTGCGTGTCGAAAACGTAACTCTTCGTAAAATTAACCAAATCGGGCGATGTAAAAGCCAAATTGGGGTGAAATTCGACGAGGAAAACGGCGGTGAGGTCAAAAACAACGTGCGGTAAGCCAGTTTCGCCACAGTTCGGGCGCTGCTGTCCAGAGTGTAGGGCACGTAGTTGTGAATGGGCGGAAATACGTAAAAGCGGCAGGGCACAATTGTAGCCCAATTTGCTTACGGTTCTGTGATAAATTCTGGTCGCGGCCGCGATCTTCAACGGTGGCCGGGGTCGTGATATAGTTGTTGTCGTAAGGACGAAACAACTGCCGTCGGTTGCGGCGGTCGCGATTGTTTGAAAATACGCAAAAACAACAGGGCTCAACTTTAGCCCAAATTGCCCACGGTTTTGTGATAAAATTTTGGACTCGGCCGCGATCTTCAACGGTGGCCGGGGTCTGGTTTAAGTCGCTGCCGTAAGGACGGAACAGCTGCCGGCGGTGTGCGGCGGATTCGAGGAAGTTCGGTTCGCCCTCCAAGGATCAAAAGTATAACACGAGCACCCACAAGTGGTGGCCGATAACCTGAGAGGAAGTGAGAAATATATATATAAGGATATATATATGTCAGGCGCTAAGGAGCGAAACTGTCTCGCAGGGGCAGGTGCTCGTGCTCTCGGATACTAAGATGATATAAAATACTGTGATAGGTGTTTTATAGCACACCGTGATACACGTGACAACGGACACTGGTGACACATCGGGCTGAGGGGTGACAGACAGGAGACCCACTGTGCCCCCCCCTTACAGTGGGGGTGGCAAGATTGGGCTCCCCGTGAGTATTCCAGTAGTCGAAGAACATAAATCAAAAATGCATCTTGTCAAATACAGACCGAAACTCATGAGGAAGGAAGAATGAGTTTGGTAGGAGGAGGAATATACTATATGTAATCGGTAGGTGTAGCAAAATTATCAATACAAAATGTCAATCATAAATTATAATGCCATGATTCAAAGTGTGGATTATGTCGGCACGTGAAGCTTGTAAACAATGTTGAAGATAAGTGTAACCAAAAATTTATGATGGAAGCATGAAGAATCTCAAGATTTGGACTTATGTGTCTTTGCCTACAATTGTGTTTTTTGGTTCCCATGACATATTGCCAATAAAATAGTGTAGGTTGCCGCGTGATGCGGTCGATTTCCCATAGTTGAAAACCGCTGACGGGAAGGACGAAATACATATACACAAAGGGTGGATATATATAGGCCAACCCGGCAAGAAACAACGCGAGTGGGAGGCAGAGGCCACTCAGCATATCACAGTCTAAGATGAGATAATAAAATAACTTAGGTGTTTTATTATCGGACGGAACTGACGGCAGGCAAGATGCAAGTGACACTACACGGCGAGGGGTGACACAGGAAGAGACAGTCACCCCCATTTTATGGGGGGGGGCGAAGGTTTGTCTCCCCATGACACCACCTCACCCTGAAGGTGTGAGGTGCCACGATGCCAACTTGCCAGGCCAGGCCTAACATCCTACGACAAGCACAAAGGCGAAACCCTAAGGAAACATACATCTTGTGAGACCCAAAGGGGTCTTTTTCAACCCAACTAGTGTGGCTTCGCCTGCGTTGGTCTCTAGATGCGTGCTCTAGGGGCTTACGCCCATGCATGTGCTGCGGGGATAAGCTACTCCCGCAGGCCAGCCGGCAATCCTAGGCTCCAGCGGTCGAGGGTGGATGGCGGCGTAGCTCTCGATGGTGGATGAAGTCGAGCGCCGCCAAGACATGCGGTCAACCAACGCCCGCGCGGTGCGGGGCGAGGGTGGGCGGCACCACCAGAGCGCGTGCGGTGACGCGGGCACTCTGAGAGAGGTGAAGGCGGAAGACGAGGTGTGCGCCCGCTCCACTCCGCTGCACACAAGTGCGAAAGCAGAGAGGAAAAGCGGTGGGATGAGCCGGGTCTGCAGCACCACCAAACACCACAAGGCAGTGGCCAAGGGGCACGTAGGGTGGAGGGGAGAGTGGAGGATGCTGCGGGGTGAGCTCGTAGTGGTCAAAGCTCATGTCGACGATGGGTTTGATGGACTCGACTTTGGTGTCTGGTGCATAAGCACCACCAGACACCACCAGACCATAGTCCGCGGTAAAAAGCTGCCGATGCGCTCGAAGGGACGCAAGGGCATCCCGAACAGCGGCCATGCGTGTCACGGATCGAAAGATGACAAACGCCCGCAGTCGCGATGTTGGTACGTCGTCGTCGATGTCACACGCATAGTCGATCATCGATCTGTAACAGTCCGATCTGTACGAGTACCACTGAAATGCGCAAGAGGATCATCATCCTCCGCGTAGCTCAGTTGGTTAGAGCGTCGCACTAGAGAAGCGAACGTCACGGGTTCAAATCCCGTCGTGGAGCACTTTCGCCCCATGACGATATATATGATTTGACCCGGCTCGTACAGTGAAATCCCGCACCGATTTCAAACCCTAACATTGGTATCGAAGCGACGGTTCGGAAACCGCCTCAGATGTAACGGCATAAGGCACACGATGTGACCTACGCTAAAATCGTTTATGCTCGGGCACGGTGATGTGACCTGCGCTACGATCGCGTATGCATGGGCACGATGTGACCCGCGTTGATGACGTGGATTCGGGCAGCATCCCAAGAACTGCGATGCACCTTCGGTGCGATGGGCTGCATCCCAAGAACTGCTACCCAGCTTCATCGCAGGCTGCCACGTCATCACATCTGAGGTCGGACCTCTGAAAAGTAACCGCGACACGAATGTCGTGAGGTCACGACACTTTAAAGAGGGGAGATATGTCACGGATCGAAAGATGACAGACGCCCGCAGTCGCGATGTTGGTACGTCGTCGTCGATGTCACACGCATATTCGATCATCGATCTGTAACAGTCCGATCTGTACGAGTACCACTGAAATGCGCGAGAGGATCATCATCCTCAGCGTAGCTCAGTTGGTTAGAGCGTCGCACTAGAGAAGCGAACGTCACGGGTTCAAATCCCGTCGTGGAGCACTTTCGCCCCATGACGATATATATGATTTGACCCGGCTCGTACAGTGAAATCCCCGCACCGATTTCAAACCCTAACAATGCGAGCACGTTGGAGCTCAACAAACATGGCCGACATCAGGCTGCAGAAATCTGCGGACCAAAAGATAGGGTTCCCAAGTGGAGAGATAACTTTTTGAAAAAATCAACCGAATCCAGCGATGGAAGGGTCTAATCGGGGTAGATTTTCGCGGGGGAAACGGTGGTGACGTCAAAAACGTCGTGCGATACGCCAATTTTGCCGCAGTCGAGGTGCTGCTGGCCAGAGCGCAAAGTAAAATCGTCGAGGACAAAGGTGCTCGCGTAGATGTTGGGTCGAGGACAGGGTGCTCGACGAAATTCTCGGTGTCGATGAGGCACACGAGGTCAAGATGGAGGCGTAGAGGACAAGGGTGCTCAAATGAAGATCAACGACGCGAGGGGCGACGTTGCGTACCGCAAGCAAGGTGGTCGCGGGATCAGAGAAGGCGAGAATGATGAGCGACCACTACCAAGTGGTCAAGCCCATAACCTGACGGGAAGGACGAAATACATGCTGGAGTTGACATTCAGTCCGAGCTCAGTCATCAGAGTTGTCATCACCGACCCGTCATGACCGCAGTCATCACCGACTCGACCTGACCGCTGTCATCACCGATACGGCTCGACACCTCCGACTACTTCACTGACCTGATTGTCATCTCCTCTGATCGAGTTCGGTTGTCACATGAGACAGAGCACACTAGCTCATTTCGCATCACACTCAGCATACTAGAACTATATATATTATATCTTCTGTATGTTGAGAGAGATTCTGAGTGCGAAACCCTGAGCGTTGCAGTGCTTCCTGTTTGACCTGTCTGTTTTCTGACTGGGTCTTCTCGCAGGTTTGGCCCCACCACCGACCTAAGGCTAGGAGCCGATTATGGTTAGCTAAACGCTTAGGGAAGCGCCAAGGGGGCGCGCCAAGTAGGGATCATGGAAGTAAAGTAGGCAAGTAGTGGTGAGTGAGAGGAATCGTACGTTCCGGTTCAGCGTTTAAATTAACTAGGAACATCCTGGGACGGCCTGATCAACCGTAGGGGCCCTGGTAAACTCGCGCGAGTACCCTTCAAAAACGCGAGACTGAACGACAAGCTCCTCCACGCCATCGCCACTAACTGCTAACTGTGTTGTTTTTGCATCACAGGCTTTCTTCCCTCTTCTCTTTTTGGCACCCTCTTGGTGCTCCTGTTGTGAATTTTGATTGCTTGATTGCTTGTTATTCCCTGCTAGGGATTGCTAGTGTGTACCTTGCTTATAGTTTTATCTTCTTTATTATTTAGCATGTCTTCCACGCCGTACGCCACACCGCCGGTACTGCCGAGACGTTTGCTGACACACCCCCCAGGGGCGAGAAAACGTCAGCTGAGATTTGGTGCTTTAAATGGCACGCCCACGCCAGCAAATGCTCCGGACACATCAGAATTAAACGTCTGCAACAATCTAGCGTGGGAGCTTTTGCGCAAGCCGGCGGAGTTCGATGCATTGCTCAGTGTCATCAAGGGGAAATGTGTTGAGCCTGGAGAGTCTGCGAAAACCTGGAAGTTCACTAGCAACGAGAAAAATGCTCGTATGCTCTTGGACATCCTGGTTGAGCAACTCGATTCCAGGCACAAACTCGTTCACCCCAAGATGGCATTGATGTTTGACTTGCAGAACCACAGTCTGGAGGTTCCGCAGAAAGCGAATCTCCTGCTGTTGGAACTGCTTCACTCGCTCTGCGCAGGAGACGCCTTGCGTATCCTGCGCAAAGCTGACAGACTCTTCCCAGGGGATGGGAAGATCGCACTCGTTCATCTCGTGAGGCATGTTGTGCCCGATCACGAGGAGTTCAGCGCTGCGGACTTCCTATTCGCTGACGACAGAGTAGACTTGAGGGCTGGCCAGGATCCAGCAGACTACATTGACGTGTTCCAGACATCTCTGGACACCATTGAGTCTGACTTGGGTCCTGGGTGCACCGTTGCTATCTCCGAGAAAGCACGGATTGCACTGTTTCTCCGTAGAATCTGTCCCGTCTTTTATAAGGCGGTGCATGATGCCTACACAGAGGAGAAGCTCGATGCCGACTCCTCGCTTTCCTTGCTGACCTGTTTCCGTGAGACACGGGCAGTGCACAGGAATGCGGGGACGAAACTCAAGTCACCACTAACGGCTGCTTTCTATAATGATGCAGGTTCGCACCACGGCGGAAGCCGTGGTGCACATGGCCGCAGGGGAGTCCCTGACCGCTCCTCATCCCGTCAGTACATTCCGCCTCGTCGCTTTAATCCTTTTAAGGGGATTGGCTCTGGGTACCGTGCAGGAGTCTTTCCCCGCAAGGGTGGTAAGGCAGGCAGTAAAGGAAAGCAGAAAACCGGCAAAGGCAAGGGCAAGGGGAAGTCCCGTGTCGTCTTTGATCGGCAGACCCAGCAGTTCCGAGGGGAATGCTGGACCTGTGGGTCAAAGGGGCACAGGGCTGCCGACTGCCCGAAGCTGATGTCGGCTCATGCTTTCCATCTTGACCCGAAGCTGCTTGCGGAGCATGCTCGGACGGAGATTCTAGCTGCCCAGTATCAGACTGCCTACGAGGAGTCTGAACAGGCGCTAGAGTCCTTCTGTCTGTTGCACGGCACCCCAGCAGTTGTCGGGTACCAGGAGGACTCGTGCTCTGACAGTGAGGGTGAGGAGAGTTCTCACTCCGCCAGTCAGGAGCACGGGGACTCCGATGAGTCTGACGACGATGGGGACTGGGACGGCCTCTCCGAGGCTCAACAACAGGAGTGGGACCGCCTACAACAACATGCGGAAGCCAAATTCCAAAAGTTCTGTGCACAGTCCGAGAATGTCTCGTTGTCACTCGGAAGAGTGCACTTCGGGATGTTCCGGACCGGCACAGAACAGAAGGCTTGTGACCCCTTTCCCACTCCCCCCTACTTGCTGCCTGACATCCCTGCCTCTACACCTGCCTCTGCACAGCACGATGCATCCGTCGATGTGTCACAGCACTCTGCACAGTCCACGGCTACGGTGGTACTCGCCTGCTGCAGGCAGTACCACTCCAGCCGGACACAGCGGGCACCGCACGGGTCGGCTCTTGTGGATCATGCTCCGCAGGACCGAGCAGACTCGTCGGTGGTGTCTGCTGGACTGTTTGCAACACAGTGTGACTCACTGTCCCCACCCGTCCACCACACGCACACCGTCCCTGCACTTACAGAGACTTGCTCTCTGTTTGCAGGAATGACGGTGGTGCAGGGTGACGGTGAGGACAGTGAGTCAGTGACATGTGCATGGCACCGGCACCCACCGAGCACTCTTCCCCACACCACACTCACAGTGCATCTTTGTTGAGGGAGGGGTCACGGAGCAGTGCGGTGCCCCCGCCTGCTTCCCCCCTGTCTGCTCCAGGGAAATCCTTGGAGCAGGTTCACTGGGAGCGGGTGTGGGAGGAGGACTACAGGTCCCCTACCGTTTGCCACGGTAACCTTTTGCCATCAAAGAGTTCACTAGGAGCTAGGGGTGTAGCCCCTCTGGTGACGCCCCCGCCACCTGGCCCTCCTGACTTGTTGCTGTCTGATGCAGGCTCTGCCGTGTCGGTGTCCCCACCAGCCAGTGAGCACCGGGTGCACACTGGGGGCACTGACACGGCCACAAACTTTAACTCAATCAATCTCGGAGGTCGCCCTACAGAAGGGAGTCGCTCCCGCTCTTTCCTTCAGCAGTGTCCTCCTGTCCCCGCTCCGGTCCATGAGTCGCCTGACCTGGCTAGTGACACGCACATGTCTGACACACAGGCACCACCTCCACCGCCACGCACGGCGTGTCGGTAGAGGTGGTGTCTCTATCTTCCGGTGTGCATTCATGTCCTTCGCCTTGTTCACTTGCTTCCTGGCAAGTGCCTCGGCGGAGGCCCTCTCAGCCGCAGCACCTGTTCAGGGAGTGTGGTACGGATTGGCATTGTGTCAACCGGGGGGGGAGATGGGAGGTGGGCAAAGCAGTACTGCAGTCAGTCAGTACAGTCAATCAGTCCAGTCAGTCCAGTCAGTTTGGTCTGGTGATGGTGGTTTACCCGATGGTGGCTTACCTGATGGTGGCACTGGTGTCACGTCCGACTGGTCTGCCACCCGGCAGTGTTCCTCTGGTGCTGGTCCTGAGTATTCCTCTGGTTCCGACTGGTATTGGCAGTATGACTCTGGTCAGCACCGCCACTATGGTTCTCCTCGTGGCTCCGACGGTTCGGTAAACGATATTGGACATGAAGTGGGAACTGATTCCGCGCGATCGAAGATGTCATCAGACCTGAGACAGGTCGTCATCGTCATTTCGCCGGATCCGACGCGAGGTGCCATGCCATGCCATGCCATGCCATGCCATGCCACCGCTCCGACGCGAGGTCAGGTGCACGTGGTAAAACTGCGAACGGAAGGTCAAAGGCAAAGGGAAAGGCAAAGGGATTAAGATTTAGCGGCAGTAGGAATAGTTTTCAGAAGCATATGAAAAGTATTCTAGTGCTTCTGAAAACTATTCCTACTTCTTCTATATCCTAAACCCTTTGCCTTGCCTTTTACCTCTGCTCGCGACCGGCAAGCATCTTTGAAACTTCCGACTTTCAAAGATGCGTTTTGTATTTTGGGTGCACCCTAATTTTGCAAAACGGCCGAGCGCTTCCCGTTTGTGCGGGATATTCACATTTATTTCATGGAATATTTCATATGCATTAACACACATGCACACGCAGGGGAAACCCTCGGCTGCTTGGCATCTTTGGGTTTGGGTTTGTGTTCGAACCCAAACCCAAACCCAATAAATCTGCCTTAGAAATAAATTGCGCGTTGGGCGCACGAGTGACTTGAAGCCTTGAGCTTCTGGTAACTCAAAGATATGTATCTTGGCAGTATTTTTGCCAAGTTTCGTGCTCTAGGACGCACGGGAAGCGCTCGGCTGTTTGGCATCTTTGGGTTTGGGTGTCAAGTTCGAACCCAAACCCAAAACATCTGCCTTAGAAATAAATTGCGCGTTTCGCGCACAAGAAACTTGAAGCCTCGAGCTTCAAGTAACCTGAAGATATGTATCTTGGCAGTATTTCTGCCAAGTTTCGCGTTCTAGGACGCACGGGAAGCCCTCGGCTGTTTGGCATCTTTGGGTTTGGGTGTCAAGTTCGAACCCAAACCCAAAACATCTACCTTAGAAATAAATTGCGCGTTGGGCGCACAAGTAACTTGAAGCCTTGAGCTTCAGGTACCTTAAAGATATGTATCTTGAAAGTATTTGTGCCAAGTTTCGTGCGCTAGGACGCACGGGAAGCCCTCGGCTGTTTGGCATCTTTGGGTTTGGGTACGTTCGAACCCAAACCCAAAGGCAAAGGCATAGGACAATTTCGTAGATTCTGTCCCGATGCCTTTGCAACCTCGCATGCTAACTCATATTATAATGAATATTCAACATTCAAGCGTTGGATACCCCACGCCAACGGGAAGCGCTCGGCTGATTTGTTATTTGGGTATGCGCACCCAAATGACAAAAAACGCATCTTTGAAACTAACGAGTTTCAAAGATGCGTGGCCGATGCCTTCGTGCTTATGTGTATATTTCATATGAAATATGCCATGGAATAAATGTGAATATCCCGCACAAACGGGAAGCGCTCGGCTGTTTTGTAATTTTAGGGTGCACCCAAAATACCAAACGCATCTTTGAAACTTCCGAGTTTCAAAGATGCTTGCCGGTCGCGTGCAGCGGTAAAGGGCAAGACAAAGGGTTCATGATATATAATAAGTAGGAATAGTTTTTAGAAGCAATAGAATATTTTTCATACGCTTCTGAAAACTATTCCCCATGGCACCATGCAACCTGCCAATGCCTTCCCAGCATGCATGCTGCCCTCCGCTCGGCAGCATGCAATGTGTTGATGTGATTTCGCCGGAAATTTCCGGCGAAGAGACGATGACGACCTGTCTCAGGTCTGATGACCTCTCGATCGCGCGGAACCAGTTCCCACTTCGTGTCCAATATCGTTTACCGACGGTTCTCCGCCAGACAGCTCCGCCCAGATCTGTCTCCTTCAGGCGCTTGAAAAGCAGCGCCGGAGGTACAGAGCAGTGTCAGCCTTGCTCTTGACAGCCTTTCTTGGCATTGTCTTGACATGTCTCTACCAGAGTGTCTATGAGGAGCTTCTCGTGGAGGCTCACTTTGAGGCTGGTCACCACCTGGCACCGATCTCCGCCGTCTGCAATCCTATGACTCAGACTCCACTCTACGGTGCTATGCAGTATGTAGGCGACACGGCTCTGGAGATGTGTACCTGGTTTGGGCTGTTCTGTGCACCACCTTCAGTCATCTTCTCCCAGGACCCTATGATACATCTGTACTCTGCCACCAGTTCTGACACTGATGGCATTGTCTGTGACTCCGGTGCA
The DNA here is from genome assembly GCA_001247695.2 of Cymbomonas tetramitiformis. Classification (NCBI taxonomy): domain Eukaryota; kingdom Viridiplantae; phylum Chlorophyta; class Pyramimonadophyceae; order Pyramimonadales; family Pyramimonadaceae; genus Cymbomonas; species Cymbomonas tetramitiformis. Next base: position 1,228 of record LGRX02025917.1, on the reverse strand, counting down.
ACCGGCAACATCACCGGGTCCAGACACAAGATCACTGACCTTGATACCAGCAGGACCATATCCTTCAGTACAGTCATGACTGGACCCGCCTCACGGACTGATGGCACTGGCACACTGAGATTGATCGGCAGAGACATACTGACTGGTGACATTGATGAGTACTGCATTCCTGGCTGCCATTTCAAACACGGCGCCAAAACTCTCCTGTCAACCCGAGTTATGCTCCGGGAGGGTTTCTCATCACCTGACTTCATCAGTATGACATATACCCATCTTGACTCTGGCCGGACATACACTATCATTGATGATGGCACAGACTACCTTTGGGCAGAGCCAGAGTCAGCAGATGTCAGCTTTCAGGCCTTTCAGGGCAATAAGAAGAAACACAGATCAGGGGACCCATCCGACTGGATGTGGGCCAACAGTCAGTACAGTGCCTGGGCTACTACTCATGGGTCTCCTACGGCTACGGCCGAGCTGGGGGAACCAGCCTTTGACGTCTCCATGTTCGGCGACTCTCTCCCAGTCGGAGAGGGTAATAACCACCCTGCTCTGCAGCACTATCACAGTCAGAACAGTATCTTCTCCGTCCAGTTGACTGGTTATTACTTCTATGCTAATCCGCCATTCTCTATATCTGTTCTGGACCGCCTTTTCACTAAAGGCAATGCTGACTTTCCTCTGGACCCTCATAATACTGTATATTTCTGGATAGTTCCCTATATGCCATCCCACCGGATCTGGCATAAGACCTGTACTATGGAGGTATTACATATCTGGCCCACTGGTACTACGGGGTTATTCAGCTATCTTGGGAAACACACATACACCTCTACACACCCTCTCACCCCAGCTGGTTCTGACGGTGGACCTGGTCGGGTCTTCATCGATGGCACACCCTTTCCCATCTGCATCCTCTACCGAGACCGCCATACCCCGATCAGGGTCAGTTCTCCTGTTGAGCTGCATGATGCTCTCGGGCATGCTTCGATGACCCGTATCCTCCGTCTCTACGATATGCCAGGGGTAGACTTGGGCAGACCACAGTGTTCCACAGCAGCTCTTGCTTCACTTACCACTTGCTCTCAGTGGTGTGCAGTCTGTGCTACGACGGGCCTCAAACAGAAACCAGCCCCGAGCAGAGACCGACTCCGTACCAGTCAGCAACAGCCAGCCCGGAAATGGGCCTCAGACATGACAGGCCCCATCTCACCCATTGGCTACAATG
>LGRX02025916.1:0-25717 GCA_001247695.2 Cymbomonas tetramitiformis | reverse complement strand
TTCAGGGCAGTGCGCGATAGTTGCAGGCCAATTCAGGGCAGTCAGCGGCAGTTGCAGGCCAATTTAGGGCAGTGCGCGGCAGTTGCCGGCCAATTCAGCGCGGTGCAAAGCAGTTGCAGGTCAATTCAGGGCGGTGCGCGGCAGTTGCAGGCCAATTCAGGGCAGTGCGCGGCAGTTGCAGGGCAATTCAGGGCAGTGAGCGGCAGTTGCAGGGCAATTCAGGGCAGTGCGCGGCAGTGCAGGCCAATTTAGGGCAGTGCGCGGCAGTTCCAGGCCAATTCAGGGCAGTGCGCAGCAGTTGCCGGCCAATTCAGGGCAGTGAGCGGCAGTTGCAGGCCAATTCAGGGCAGTGCGAGGCGGTGGAGCGCAGAGCGCGGTGCACGAAATACTCAGCAGGACTTTGAGGGTTACGGTGAGCTCGCACCTGAATGGAAGGCGCAGCGGCGCTTCCACAAGGTTCGATCGAGGACTCAATTTCCGGATCCGTCTTTTTGACGTAGCTATCCTGCCACGCGACGACGGCTTTGGTGAGGCACCATAGGTAAGTCGCGCGGACCTCCGCAGGGAGGCGCGCTCTCCCGAGGCTCTGCAGCACGGCGGACACGATGCGCGCCGGCACACACGGGAGGTTCCCCGCGAGGGCGGAGTCCGAGAACACCGCGAGCAGCTGCGGGCTCACGTCCATCAGCTTAGACTCCTCCACGAGGAGCGCCAGCAGCTGGTCCCAGAACATGTCCGACGTCCCGTGGAAGCCTGCAGGGGTGGCGAGCGCAGCCACCTCCGCCGCGGGGGTATCGGTGGGGCAGCCCCCCCGGAAGCTGCGGCACCGCCTCGAGGCCGATGCAGTGCGCTCCAGAGATGTGTCCGGCTCCGCGGTGATGTGGCGTTGCTGCCCGGCCACCGGCTCCTCTTCCCTCAACTGCTCAGCAAACTGCTCAGAGAATTCCGTCGTGTATAGCACGTCCCGTCGGATCAGACCTGCGCCGTTCTCCAAATAGCGACCCAGCAATAAGTGCAGCACCCTGGCAGGCCAACCCACAGTGTACGAGGCGAAGGCCATTGGCTTCATCGGCTCGATCAGCCCCACCCACTGGGGCTTGCGGAACTCCAGGGCCAGCTTATCTGCGAGGCCCACCACTGCGGGCGCGCTATTCTCTTCGGAGCTCTTCAGCAGCGCCAGCATGAGCTCCATGGCGCGGCGCGCCAGCCCCTCGTGCTGCGCCCCCGCTGATAGCGCGCCTTGCAACACCTCCAGCAAGCGCGGCTCGCTCAGCAGCTGTCGCGCAGACGCTGCTGCAGGCCCTGCCACCTCGGGCACTCCGACCTGCACGCGTGGCACAAGAGGGGCTTCACTCCCACCACTCGCACCATCCGCCACCCTCACACCGCGCGTCGGGTCATGGATCATCGCACGAGCGATGCGCCCACGCCGTTCCAGCGGCTTTCGCGAGCAGGCCGCAGGGATCCATCGTTCACCGCCCAGTTTTTCAATTCGGCAGGTGGTAGTACAACAGAAAGTCACGCTTTTCATTAAACAAACTGAAGTAACAGTTCGTCCATAAAAAAGACACATGTCATCGCCTGCAGCTTAAGCTTGCAGCTTGTCATGTCATAGCCTGCAGCGTGTCATGTCATAGCCTGCAGCTTGTCGTGTCATAGCCTGCAGCTTGGCATGCCATAGCCTGCAGCTTGCCATGCCATCAACTGCAGCGTGTTATGTCATAGCCTGCAGCTTGTCATGTCATAGCCTACAGCTTGCCATGCCATCACCTGCAGCGTGTAATGTCATAGCCTACAGCTCACCATGCCATCACCTGCAGCGTGTTATGTCATGGCCTGCAGCTTGCCATGCCATCGCCTGCAGCTTGTCATGCCATAGACCGCAGCTTGGCACGTCATAGCCTGCAGCTTGTCATGCCATAGCCTGTAGCTTATTATTTTATTTCAGTGTCGTCGCCGTGGCAGTAGGTGGAGGCAGCCCTGCGCCGCGGTATGCGAGCATATGCGTTTGTTCAGGTTGCCTTGTCTGCCTTGTGGATTCACAGCATCGCGCTCTTTCTTTGCAATGTACACTGCGATTACCTCAGATTCGAATTGATTGGTCGGCCAAGCCGACGCCTCTTGCTCCAGTGAAGGGACCCGAGACGGAGGAGAGCATGGAGGACTTGCAAATAATCGAACCGATGTTGTAGGAGAGTATGCAGGACTCGCTGGTGAAAAGAAAGGACTCCAAACATGCCCAGAACATTGCCCGGCATGCATCGGAGTTGATCTTGGAGACCCCTGCGAGGGGGGCATCCTCGGAGAACCCGTCGGAGACGACGGAGACGACGGAGACTCAATCAGTGGCAGGAAGCTTGCATCCACCGAATTCCAAGCGTCTTCCGCAGAGATCTTCCGTGCAAGGAAGCGCACGATGGGACAAATCCGGCGCGACTGTGGGTAGTGTGCTTTAGGTAGCACACACTCAATCTGCATGTGCCCGAGCTCCGCGCCCATTTCCAGAAGCGCGTGCTCCCACAGCGTCTCCCAGGAAGTCCCAACAAAACTTTCCCCGCAGAAGGTGAAATGCGCAAATGTGCCATCCTCGTCGCCAGAAACCAAGGCGAAGCGATCGTCTGCCGTTGATGGAAGTGCCGCAATCTGCTGTGAGGATAGAGGGTGCCAGCACAGTTGAATGTCGTCGTCCCGCGAGAGGGTGCGCAACAAGGGCGCTATCGCTTCGGGGGCATCGATGCGACGGTTCCATGTATGACGGTCCCGTGTCGCACTGAAGCACACTTGAGACGCTGAACAGGGCAGCTCGTGGCAATCATGGCCCTGAGAGGGGTGCCTTTTAGGGGGGGTATATAAAGGTAACCCCCTTGTGGAGCTACCTTTTGTTCTTTTTCTTTTCTCCGCTCTTCCCCCCCCTTTCCGCAGATGGTTGTTGCAGAGGGAGCAGCTCTCACCGTTACGCTTCTTGTCGTACCTAAGATCACAGTTGTGTTTGCAGGGAACAAACTCTGCAGTCATAAATTCATGTCCGACAAAACGGAGACCTGGCAGCTGGTTTGCGTCATCGGGCTGGACGTGCTGCGCGCCGACAACACCGCCGGTGTTAGCCCTACACACAGGATCCATGGTGTAACCTGTGCAGATGCCACCTGCCACCCTTGATGCTCCACATGTGAGAGCCCCTGCAGCCTGCGGGAATCGCACGTGCAGCCTTATGCTCCGCCTGCTGCTCCAGGCAGACCGAGCGGGATGACAGGGTTGAGAAACACAGATTTGCGAGATGATTCAGTTGACGTGCATTCTGACAGCCTCGTGAAGTTTCCTACAATACCGAGGATGAACCGGATCCTCGAGTAGGCCGTCAAGCATCGACCACACCAGGCTGCCTTAGGCAGTGACAACCATGCGATCGCTGACTCATCATCCGGATCAGCATGGCATCAAAGAGGGCACCCAAAGTGGAGATTGTGTCATGCTTTGTAACTGCCGAACAACCGTTGGCTGGTTTCAGGGAATTTCTCCTAGAGTGCGACGGGACGTGGCCATGCTCGCACAAGTGTGAGCGCCTCGATGAGTTTTTTAGCAGTTCAACCACATCCTAGGGGGAGCTGTAAGAGCGTTATCTCCGGTGCAAAGGAACTTGCCGCATGATCCTCCGCCTAGCCTCGCTTCCGACTGTGAAGCTTGCAATGCACAGCGCTCACCTGGAAGTAGCACTTGGGGCGGCTCACTTCAGGTATCTGAGCGACGAGCTGTTCATCATTTGCGTGCGCGTTATATCCCCAAGCATAGATTTCCCAGGTGCCGTTCAGCACGGCAGCAGGCTGAGAAGGAATGCTCGCAGCGTTTTCCATCCTCTCTTGCAGCGCTTCCCGCCAAGATGTACGCAAGGTCTCCCTCCTGTTGCGCGCCGGGATATCTGTATTTCACAATTCAGCATTTAGGGTGTCTTATGTGGCCAAAAACTTCAATATGCGTTGCATGTAATTCAATATACGTCAAACCATGTCTATTGGCAGCGCATGATGCTATCTGGCACACCTGCAGGACTTCCAGGGGGCGCCTAGCTGTACCTAGATGTGGCTCAGCTGACTCACCTACGCATCTCCATTTGTGATTCAGCTCTGTGTGCTACGAGAATATGTGGACAGCAGGAGCGCATGCACACTGAACGGCATGAGATCGGCCAACAAAAGCCAGCCCACCATCATCCCAGTGGATGTGAGAAGCAAATCAGGAGCAGGGCGGGGCCGTGACAAGATACCACAAACTCATACATGTTCCCAACCCTGATGCAAAGCAGCATGGAAAGATGAAACGATGTGACCGATCATCGCCCAACAATTGTTGGTCTCTGGGTAACGGAGTAAGCGGACCCTGCTGGCATGCAGGGTCACATTTGGCACACACACACTGTGTATGAGCGCATGCACACATACACTGAATGGATGTTGCAAAAGTTGGTCAGAACACCATTGGGCATCTGGCTCAAGTGCGCCTGCAAAGCGCATGCAGGTGCATACGAAAGGGCATTCACGTGCTCTTCGAGAGCGCTCACACACCACAAAGCATGCGATGAGTAGCAGTGAGAATATATACTGGCATCACCCGAGTTACACCAACAGGCGATTTTAGCTTTGTGTGTGTGCTCTTATCCTTGGTTAGTGAAGAAACGGAGTTTACCTTGTTTACCGGAGATACCGCTGATGTGTGTGGCTTATCTTTGGACCGATTCCTTGTGTGTGTATGTGCTTATCCTTGGACCGACTCCTTTGGCACACCGTAGCCGCAGAAGACCGGCTGCACTATGTACCCACGCCGGGGATCAAAGGATTCAGCACACACTTCGGGACACTTATCCGGATTCTCCTGTGTGTGTGTGGCGTGTTCTTGGACCGATTCTTTGTGTGCGTGTTGCTTGTTTTCCCCCACCGATGTTGCATGTATTCTGACGGTGGTTCGCATTGCCAGGTTTGAGGAGGGTCTATGGGGATGGCTAGCTCTGGGTCCATGCGAGGGGGGAGGTTTGAAGGCCTCATGAAGACGTCTATTCACAGAGCAAACAGGGGCTATCTGCATACCTGCAACAAGCGATACCGCATCGCCCCTCAAATCGGCCCTCAAAAAGAAGACATCTGGATGCTTGAGGAGGAACTGCTTCAATTTAAGTCCCGGGGGCCTGTCCGCAACACTGTGCCCGAGCGAGCTGAGAGTAAGTTCATCGCCTTCCAAGCGCCGTATCAGCTTCTGCTTGTACACCTCCTCCTCAGATGGTACTCCGGGCGTGAGCAGCAGCTCGGTGCCTCTGCTCTCCTCCAAGATACCTGCCAGACAACCAGCCGGAGACCTAGTTTCAGTCCCGCCCTGGCTGGGGTGAGCCAAGAGCATGCCTGCGGCGCTCCTGCACCTCTGCTCAACAGGCTGGACCCGGGGAAGGGTGCGATCAATGGCCGCGATGCCCGCCTCTCTTTCCCAGGCGGGGGCGTGGATCCTGAGTCTCGTGTGGGGCACTTAGTTGCATCGCACCTTGCTTCACAGCGTCGTCAAGCATTCCCTTGATCGCGAGGTCGCGTATCGTTTCCTTGATGGGTGCCTGCAGGAAGGCATCCTTGTGCTCCAGGAAAGGCATCGCGTCCGTTTTGTCAATATATCTTCAACGTCCATACCCCGCACGCCCCGCACGCCCCGCACGTTAGTGGGTATCGAGCAGCGTCCGGCTCTATGAGGGCGGCAGCGTGGGTCCTGCGCTCCAACGTTGAGCAAGGTCAAAGAAGCACGTGGTTGCATGTGCGTGAGTGTAGTGTAGCTCTTCCAAGAGATCCTTCAGAGCTGCACCTCGCAACACGCGAGGGGAATGGAACATGGCGCTGGCCGAGGGAGCCACACGCAGCTACTGTAAACGGTGCAGCACAACAAAGTCGCTGCTCCTGTGTTCAAATATCACGCGTGCCGTCCGACCAGCCCTTGGGCACTGCAAGTTCTCCAAGCTATAAGCCGGCTGACTGGCTTCAGCGTAGCTTTGTAGTCACGATTAGAAGCATCCACTCTCAATAAATCCCGTGCTGCTGGACAGAAATATTAGAAACGTGCGAATTGATGGCTTGCGCGTCAGCTGAATCTCCTAGGATCCTGATGTCTTTTAGTAGGGCTTGGATGCCGCATAAGGCGCTCGTGTCCTCCAACGCTCTAGAAAACGTACGAATCACTTGCACCGATGCGCCCTGGTACCGTGGAAGGATGACGTTATTGGCAGGACGAGGAAGCGCACGAGATGCCTGACGCTTGCCAACCGAGGCCTCCTAAAAGGCTATCAAGTGGAACCTGCACGCCATACTATGGCAGCACTCTGTGTTAGCGCGGGAGCCAGTGGGCTCGCCTACCCATCGCGATGATACCCAAACCAGCGCACATAGTAGCTGTTCTTCCTCTTCTCAAGATCCAGCCAGGTTACGGCTGGCATTGGAAGTATCTGCGAAAAAGCTCGAGGTCAGCACAACGGAGAGGAGATATCCTGCGCTATTCAGAAATTGGTCAGAACAGACCACGATTCGGGCTGCAATTCTATAAACTCAAAAAGTGCCACGAGATTCTTCAAAGTATTCTCAAGGGTGCGTCTTAAGGTACTCTGAAACGCGTGAAGAAAAGCGTACGAGGTGCGGGCAACCTTCGCGGGCCACGGCCGACCGTCTTCGAGCTTGCCAAAAATGATCACATCAACATTCAGTTCATCCAATTTAGGAGGCATTTTGAATTGAACGCGTTGATATCGTACTTGAAGTTGCTGTTATGTAAAATGAAGTTGCTTTGACAACAAGCGTGTGCCAAGGTCACACGGCCTACACGGGTAACCAACGACAAGCGTGCGCCGAGATCCCCGTCTGCATGGTGAACCGACTTCAAGTGTGCGCCAGGATCACGGCCTGCATTGGGAAGCTACGAAAAGTGCGCGCGAACATCACATTGCCCGACCTCGGAAGCTTGGACAGCACGTGTGCGGAGAGACTGCAAAACGGAACGCTGCTGTTGCCCGGCATTAGGACACGGTATCGATTATGAAAAATGGAAACGCTGGAGGGAGGACATCGTTTGCCGAGTGAATCTTGTTTCAGAAGAACTTGAAGGAGGAGCACTAGAATGTTTGTATAGAAATTCCATGTTCTAACAAGCGTTGAGCATAACCGATGAGAGGAACACCAATACCTATACCATACGAGTATACCATACTGGATGCTTGTAACGCTTAACCCTTTAAAAAACGTTGCAGACCCCGCCGCTTTTTTTGGCGCGGAGGTGACGAATGGCGCCCAAAACACGAAGATGGAATACGCGCGAGGCTGCGACGGCGCCCAAAGCAAGACGAAACGCGCCGTTCGTTCGATTGGATAGTATCGGGTCCATCCAATCAATGTTAAATGCGATCATGGGTTCATGGCGGATTCGGGGAATTGGCGCCCATGGCGGGAAATGGGCATCGTACAAGCGGGATCGCCAATTAACCACCGCGTAATCGATCGAAAATCCGCGACAGGCTAAATTTGTGAATTCTTCCCAAAAACATGGTCATTTTCATTTTGTGTTTTTTACTGCATATATATTGTTATTAGGCCAAGTATGAGTGATATATCTGAAAAAATTGAAGGAATCCATTAAGTACAGCCAAAGTTTAAAGTAAAATTTTCAGGATGTGGACAACAGGCCGAAATCTGCGCAGAAACCATAACCGATACAAACAGGGGAACGAGTTCGCTTTTGGAAAGCGAGGTCGGTTGAACATTGTAACGCTTTCAAGGTTATAAGCTACTGGAACGATATCCCGGTTCAAGATATCAGACAGTCAGTGAACCAATATAGATAAACTCGTATAAGAAATAAACCCTAAGCTAGATATACCCGGAACGGTCACGGAGTCGGAACGGTCTCGAGTCTAGCTACCTGTGACACTCGGTGTGTCACAGCACAGGCTTACGGATCAGTCACGGTCCAGTGTTGGCTACCTAGGAATCTGTCATAGGGGCCTGCACCGGGACTCCCGGTCAGGGCTGCCTATACAGATTTCAGCACACCACCCCAGCACTGTGGGTGGTGACTGACAGGTAAGTCAGAGAAGTTAAGATAAGTTAGGGTAGGAGCTAGGGTGACAAACCTAACTGCTAATCCAACTGTGCTATTCTGATACACAAATTGAAACCCTCTAGCTAGCACAAGTGCAGAAACCTACGGGTAAGGAGCTCCCGCTAAACAACTGAAAGGCACTGTGTAAGCAAACCAGATTGAAGATTGTAGATGTCAAAGCAAAGCATAAACCAAATTGAAGACCACGTTGAGGTCAAAGTACATCTCAGCACACCACCAGAGTGGTGTACTGCCAGAGCCAGAAGGGAAACTACTCGGGGTCAAAGTTCAGAGGGGCACCGTCACCACAATGTCCACGGTAGTAGCTTGCAGCACTGCTCTCCAGTGGGTCAGGCGGCCGGTGAACCACCGTCGCAGCACCCAGGGAGTGCAGTACTGCATCCAGAGTGACGGGGTCCAGCTCGGAAATACCAGGGTAGATGCATAAATCCCCTCTGCACAGCACAGGCTGCGGTGCAGCCCGACCCGATACCTGCACAGAGCCGATGTCATTGGCCGCCGTGTAGGCGGCAGCTCCCACACCCATGATCGAGATGAAAAGGATAAGGGAGAGAAGGTAATGAAACCCCCACGGGCCCGCCTGTGCGGGGAAGCCCCATGGCGGCTTGCCACATCCATAGGTGCGGGAAGCACCACCAGACTCGGGCACGTGGGCCGCGGGCTCTGACGCATGATTGGCCGAGACAGCCGGGGCCCGCGGCTTGACGGCGAAGCTGCCGTCTGCAAAATCCTCGTAGTCGTCGGTGTCGTAGCCGGTCAAGTCAACCGGCGCAACCGCGGCGTGGTTGACAGCTTCCACAACCCCCGCGAATTCACCGCCTGACTTCTCCGTAGTGCTCACCCGCGTCGATTGAAGGGACACGGGCGGGCCGTAGCCGTAGAGCTCCAGGAGTTCTTCCTCATTCTCCAAGACAGGCATAGCAGGGGCCGGCACGGCGGATGCCGATGCCGCCGCACCACCTGCCGGAACCTGCTCCTCCGGTGTGATACCTGCGCCAGCAGTGTCACACACCAGAGCCGAAGCCTGCGTCGCAATGCCCCCAGACGGCGGGAAAGAGGCGTGAGTGTAATGTACCTTAGGCTCTACCGCCGCGTTGACCTCCGCCGCGAGGTCGTCCAGCCGCTGCAGGATGTCGTCACCGGACGTCCCCGCCACTGGCGTCACCGCGTCAACGGAGAAGCCGTAGGCCGACACGTCGATGCCTCCCACAACACCCCCGCACAGCACCGCTGGCGGACCGTACGCCGTCGCCGCGCGGGCAAAAGCCTCAGCCCCATCATCTGCCGCCTCCTGGAAAAGAGCACACATGGCTAGCGCATGGACTCCCTCCGCATCCTCCTCGTCGATGGGTACGCAGAAAGCCGCGGCCGAAGTAGGGGAATGTTGGCGACCGCCAAGAGGGCAGTCGCGGTAGAAGTGGTAAAGATCCTTACCAGTCTTCTTGCAGCGGGTACACAGCGGCTTAGCCCGCTGCTCGTCACGATCGTAGCCCACTGCCGGTGGGGATTGGACCCCCATGCGGAAGCCCCGCTGCGACTGCCCGCGCTGCTGCTGCTGCCGGCGCTGTCCGTGCTGCCGCTGCGGCGGGTCCTGCTGCCGCTGCACCACCGGCGGAGCCGCTTCGTACCTTTGCTGAACCAGCGCGGTCAGCTCGTTGATTTTGTCCAGCAGCGCCTGGTGCTCGCTGCTGGTGAGCAGGGCCGACGTGTCACCACCTGCGGGCTTGGCCAGGAAGGCCTTCCCGACGTCCGTCTGCGCCCATGCCTGGTAAATCTCGACGACCAAAGAGCGTAAGGCCACAAGGGAAACCGACGCGAGGTCGGCCACCATGGGGTAACGCACCTTGACCGCGGCGTAGAACACCGGGTCAAGCCTGCTGTACATGCTGAGCTTCCTGGTGGCCTCGGTGGGTGTCCAGTCGGCCGCCTTGTTATCCCGCACCAAACGTTGTTCCCGAGCCAAAATCGGCTGCGGGTCAACGTTCGCGGGATAACCAAGCGCGGCATGCTCCTGCTGGAAGGACTCCCGCAACGCCACCGGTACGCTGCGCTTCACGATGTCCACCAGCGCACGCCGTCCATCTCGGTCGGCAGACGCGTCCGTACCCGTAAGCCAGACGTGGGCGTTGCTGTGCTTCTCGATGATAAGCCCAAGCACGTCGTACAGCAGGGCGTTCACCTTGCTCACCACCAGAGCCTGGGGGTCGTCAAGGTCGAACGAGACGAGGTCCAGCCCAGCGGACTCAAACTCCGTACGTAGCTGAACCACCACGTCGGAGAGGAGACCCGCGTCAGTCGTGCCGCCGAAATAATGCTTCTTGTCGCCAAGGATATCCTCGCGGATACCCTTGGCCCATGTCCGATGGAGCCGCCCTTTGTAGACCTCGTCCACAAGCTTGGACTGCTCCTGCAGGTACTTCCTCGTCGCAACGTCGGCGGCGGTGTTGGAATTAGGGTCGGGGTTCGTAACAGCCGGTGATCTAGCCGTCGGCGTGTTGCGCAGGGAAGATATCTTCCTGGGATTGGCCGGCCCGGGGCCGTGTCACGGAGGCCCGGGCCGAAGGCGGGCCGAAGGAAAAGTTGCGGATGGGCCGAGTCGCATTGAGGGGAAAATCGATAAATTTCCAAAATTTTATCGATTTTTGACAAATTGTCATACTTAAAATTAAAATTTTGCGCCTGCGGCGGGCAATTTTGGGTTCGGGCCTAGACGGGCCGAAATGTGGCCGAAGTAAATTCCCAATGCGGGCCGAGTCGCCTCCGCGGAAGATATCTACCCTGGTGTTGCGAACCGCGTCCGTCAGCCTCAACGAGGCGTCAATGTCGGAGTCCCTCGTGAGGGACCTCTTCGCACGTGTGTGAACAACCATAATTCTGAAAGCCTGATGGGAGGTGGTACGCTGGGGCGCGTAAGGGTAATGGCGTGGGGGAAATGCGACGTCACAGTTACGTAAGGAGCGGTAGAGCCATGCGAGCGAGGGGCACTGGAAGACGTCGTCGAGGTCGAAGGTGCTGCAGACACCAGCCCAAGAAGCGGTAGCATGCTGGGCCAAGGCAAGAACTATACCGTAAAAGGACATTGCGCCAACGAAGCCCGGTCCAGGTCGAATCCCCATAGCGGCGGCTCAAAGACGCGCTTACAAACCGCTCATCTCAAACTTCCCACTCGTACCCAAACGCGCCGTCGCGCACCACCTCTCAAAGCGGCTGTTTTAGCCAATCATGGCCAAATTAGCTGTGGAATATAGCGTGGAATGGGTCCACGACCTACTGGAATATCCCGGTTCAAGATATCAGACAGTCAGTGAACCAATATAGATAAACTCGTATAAGAAATAAACCCTAAGCTAGATATACCCGGAACGGTCACGGAGTCGGAACGGTCTCGAGTCTAGCTACCTGTGACACTCGGTGTGTCACAGCACAGGCTTACGGATCAGTCACGGTCCAGTGTTGGCTACCTAGGAATCTGTCATAGGGGCCTGCACCGGGACTCCCAGTCAGGGCTGCCTATACAGATTTCAGCATAAGCTGTGTTAAATATCGAAGACTTGGCTGGAAATTTTCCCTCTCAAGTTACTATTCCCGGCGCGTATGCTGAAACCGAACACAACACTGAATTCGGAAGCTCACGGTGAGTGCGGTTGCCTTCATCACAACTCGTGCATAAGTCGGTTGCAGCAAATAGGTAAAATTTTCCTTGATTACTCCAAAATATCTGCCTAGATACATGCTAGGTTGTATGCATGCTCTGCAAATATTGAAGAAGTTCGTGTATCTTATGCATGACAGCCCACCAACAAGAAGGTGCCACGACTCGATGGGTGGCCTCCAGAAAAGAATCCGCAGGAATTGATAATTTTATACGATCTTATTTTACCGTATCCGTGTCTCGTCTGACCTAGCAGCCTATCTATCTAGCAGTTTGGGTTCATTCCAGTAGATTGTGGACCCTTTTTACGTATTTTCATTAATAATAAAAAACATTTACGTCGATGAGTAAGGCAAGGCCTTCGGAACGATCTACAAGAGTCGGTTCCCCTCATACATAACAGTCTACTAGAATGTCCTAGTGACACAGTGAAAACGTTGAACGCCGTAGGCTATGCGCGAGGCAATTGGGTATCATAATAAAAGATAGAATGAATACACGACTCTCAGGCTATCTAAGCTGTGAGGCCGTCACTAGGCAATCATACCGTGTGTCATATTCTAAGCTACCGAAGTCGAACTACTGCGCACAGGTAGGAAGTCACTGTACTGTCACTGTCATACGTCATACGTCATACGGGGTACTGAACTACTGAATCTCAGCACACCACCTCGGCTGAGGTGGCACAAGAATGTGAAACAGGTAGCTAATGCAAACTAAGAGGGCCCCGTCCACGGATCAGAACGACATCGACCAAAGGGCCGACCTGCCGCCATCCCCGCTTCCGGCTAACCCTCTAAACCGAATCCTACGTAAGGTACTAGTATATCCATGCCAACTAGGTGAACTGCCACAAGGATATGAAAATAGTAACTGGTCTCCGCCAGATCTCGCTCTCCGATAGATACTCTCATCCGATGCTGCTCAGCTCGATGGTCAGCCACGGCTCGATGTCATAGAAGATGTCAAAGAAGTACAGGATGTAGTCCAAAGGCCAGAATCCAGTCAGATGGGCTTAAGGTCAGAGTAGAGTTGTCGGTGTCTAAGGTCGCATAGGGCAGGTCATAGGTACCAGACTGTCCGCGAACACAAAGTCCGGTCCAGGAGGGCACCACATCAAAGGGCATCAATCCAGTCAGACCATAAAGAACCCATGCCCGCTCACAGGCCTGCAGCTCAGCCGGACAGAGGACCAGAGAACCTAGTAGGAATCACCCGCACCACTGGGGCGCGGGCGGACCACGTCCATGCATGAAGGACTCGATCATGCCGATGATCACCCGCACCTTGTCCTTGATCCCAGGAAGAGGCTTGGTGAAGATATTAGCCAGGTTTAGTAAAGTATTGATGTAAACAGGCACCCGGTACCCAGCACACACCCACCCCCGAAAGCAGTGAAAACGGATCAACACATGCTTAATCTCAGTGGTGGATAGCACGACATTCCTCAGGATGGAGGAAGCCGCCTGGTTGCCAATCATATCAGCAACCGGGAGCTCCAGCCTGGGAATGAAGGGTCCAGAGGAACCATACATGCTGGACCGCTGAGAATGATACTCCCGCGGACCGTCCTCATAGCCTGTGCCGTCAAACGGTACTGGCACCGCATGAGGGAGAGCAAATAGGCTGCTGTCAGTGAGAGGCTCACTCTCAGCCTCCCGATAGTGTAGGGGGGAGGCGGGGCCCATCTGACCATTGATAACCCATATTATGATTCTCGAAGAAAGTAGCCGCCCTCTGCATCCAAGAAGTGTCAGCTGCAGGGAAGGCCGTAGACAGAGCCAATACATAGACATCCGGCTCCCGCTGCGTGATTCTAATATATCCGAACATCTCCACAGTCATATGGATAGCAGACACGGCCCGCTGTCCAACCACAGAGGCAGCCACATACTCAGACCCAGTGGAGGACATCTCAGCATCGGTCTGGCGGGCACACACCCAATGACGCACCCTGCCGTTGAGGAACACAATGCCTCCCGAGTAGGAGAGGCATCCGTTGACTTTGTCCCGAGCATGGTCAGTATCCGAATACACCTGTATTGTGAGCACAGAAGAAAGCGGTGCACTGGGGTAAGCATAACGGATGCGGTAGTGCCGTGTAATAAAGTACAGATACTGTGCCAGGGAACACTAGCCATGTCAAGCCATTCGATTGGCATATTGTATTTATGCGTACTGGGGCAGTGAAATGGCAATGGGCTCGCACGGAAGGGGACTCCCGAGCCATTGACTTTGTACTATGGGGAGCGAAAGCCTGGGCTCGATTATAGCTGGCAGCACATTATCGTCCACCCTTCTGGAGCGCTACGCCGCTGGGAGCGTAATAGGGGCGGTGGCTGGTTTCTGGAAGACGCCACTCTAGTGAAGGCGCCGGTAGCGCCATTTTCATTACCGCTCAGCGTTGCGTACTGGAATCAGACGAGTGTGATTGACGATGGTGAGTATCGCGGAATTCCATACAAGGGGCGTAAGTCTGTACAATCGACGCCTACGAACAGTGACGATTCGCGTGCAGGTGCTGTGACCTGGAGTACGGAGAAGCTACCAGATTCGGATGACAATGATGACGCGGGTGTCACAGACAGTAAGCATGACATAGATACTGCCAGTCCGAAATGGGAGCCTGCCTCGCCTGAATATGATGACACCGAGGATGACGTCAGCGAGTTCGATGACTTGGTAGCTGACGATGCTGAAGAACAAGCTGAAGCTCGAAAGTTGAAGAGACTGGGACTGCAGTTGATCATGGATGATAAGGGTGAACTTATCTGGGTGCCAAAGGGCACTTCTCCGACCTCACCCGTTCAGCCAGGGGATCAGCCTATCACCGAGCAGAAGTCTGAGGCCATATCTGAGGATGCTCCAGCCTCTGTGGTGGAGACTGTCCAAGTACAACCGAAGGAACCATCTGGGCCAGATACTGGATTGACTTCAATGAGTGAAAATAATGCTGGGGTGTCCGAAGTGACGAAGAGGCAACCCAGGAAATATCCTGCCTGTTGGACAGCTGAGTACATAGCTCATTTGAAATGTACCCTAAGCATGGACAGTGATGACGAAGAAGTGCATGACGTGGCTCCTCGTAGGAAGAAGGCAAAGGTCAACGAGGGACAATGAAATCAACTGTCTTGATTAGGATTGTCCAAATGCAGATTCTCTGATTAGGATTTGTATAGGTGGCAGATGATGATATGCCAGCCGACATAGGACAGATCGATCAGAGATATGAAATGCGCGCCCTGAAAGTATAAGACATGAATTCTTGCCCAGTGGAGGCTGTTCTAACTTGAAGTAATTATTTGGAGGAGCTGTTGCTCAACCTGTTAAAATACTGGTCAATCTTTCCTGCCATAAAGATATTGCAATTGCTTAAATTGTAGCCTTGTTCAGATACTGAGCCACTCTCTGGAGTGTCTCCCAGGCCTGAGGCGAGGGGCATGAGGAGAACTGTGCCGCAGATATATGACTGAATAGTAGATGTCTGGTCTCGTGCACCGTGCAATCCACAATTGGGACCCAAGCAGCGATAGGCATGGGGTGACAAGGGTGAAATCAGGGCCCTCCGGCTTCTGGATAACGAGGTTGACACCCATCGGGTTGTGAAAGGTCTTGGCCGGAAGTTTAAATTTGGACATGAGCTCCTTGATCTGCCTGGTTTGGGACAGTGCAATGCCCCACCGATCATAGTCAACATCAAGCTGCAGGACGGCTGTCATACGACCAAGATTCTTGCTCTTGAATGCCGACAGGAAAGCTGCCCAGAAAGCCTGCTGGAATGCATCATCACATGTCAGCCCGAAGGAATCCACGTAGACAGCCACAAAGGCCACGGACACAGAGGTCACAATATAATAGAGGTACAGGTCATATGTGGACTGGGTGAAGTGCATTCCCTGATAGGAGAAGGTCTTCATGAATTTGTTGGCCAGCTTCTGTCAGGATGCACCAGCTGTCTGTAGCCCGTAGAGAGCATAGAGCAGCTTGGCAAAGCCATATCTGCCCGTATACTTATTATATCCAGAGGGGAACCGCACATATTGTCTATTCTGCGAAAGGCGGGTTAACCCGCCGTAACACATTGTTACGGCGGGTTACCAATACCTAGGCATTTCTACGATATCGCGCGCGCAATTGACTCCGGACAAAAAGTAGGAACAACAGGCGTTTATCAACCCTCAAAATTACCCAAAAACAGTTGGCAGAACTCCAGACACTTTGGTCTGAGGATTGGTAATCGACTTCGGGCAAAAAGTAGGAAGAACAA
Organism: Cymbomonas tetramitiformis; assembly: GCA_001247695.2. Lineage (NCBI taxonomy): Eukaryota > Viridiplantae > Chlorophyta > Pyramimonadophyceae > Pyramimonadales > Pyramimonadaceae > Cymbomonas > Cymbomonas tetramitiformis. The sequence continues at coordinate 9,668 of LGRX02025916.1, read as the reverse complement.
GCGTTTATCAACCTTCAAAGTTACCCCCAAAAAGTTGGCAGAACGCCACACATTTTGGGCTGAGGATTGGTCTATACCGATAGGGAAGTGCTCTAGATCGAAACTTAAGGTCACAAAACATAAAACTTTCTTCAAATATTGTCACTTACAGTAGTGCCTTGGGACCACCACGTAGCCTACGCAGAGCAACAATAAACGAAGTTAGGGATTAACCCGCCGTAATTTTCGGGCCAACCCGCCCTAACTTTGAACGCCATTTCAGCCCGGTATACCCATCCAAGTAGCAGAAATTAAAGTTTCCACACACAAAACTAACTACAATCAACATTGCCAACCATGGGTTTTATGCGATATCTCGAATTATTGTGGATATTAGAGTGCTCGAATATCGCTCTTATGTATTGTCAACCCGCCCAAAAATTAGTAGAATAGACAATATATCGGCACCTCCAGGCGGGCATGAACAAAGGCCTGACTGACGTCAAAGTGATAGACCGTAACTCCCATACCAGCAAAGATAACAGACAAGATGAAGAGAAGGCGGAAGGTGGGCAGGTCTGTTACCGTGCATGCAGTCTCAGCCTGGGTGTATCCCCAGTGCCACGTGGCCGCTACAGCCATTCGAGCCTTATGAATTTGGACTGGCGGTAGGCCATCCCGTGGCTTCTAGGGCTTGTTCAGTACAAAGACTGTGTTGGTGGCAATCTCACCCTCCGGAAGTTCCTCGACAGGCTCTATCTTGCCCTGGTCAATCAGAGACTGCACCTCCCCACCGGTAATAGCCTCCTCCCACTGCAACCCATCATGCATAGACAGCGCCTGGCGGTACCCGCCTGGCAGTGGCAGATCAGGGGCCGCGGTGTGGTACAGGCGCTCGGCGAGGTCAGTGGAGATATGACAGAGGCTGAGGGTGCCACTGGCGGGCAGTGCACCGACCGTGTCCTCTGGTGGGACCACATAGTGCGGGAGGAGCCACTGGTCCTGCTCCGGGTGGTCGGAGAAGGGAAGGTGGCAAGCACTGTGGGTATCAGGGAACACCACCAGACTGGCACGGAGGTGCATAGCATGGGCACGTGGGGCGGTCACATCGGCCTGAAGAGCACCCCATAGGACCTGGACCGTCTCAGGTCTGAAGAGACAATGAGTGCCGGGTACAGCGGGGCACCACGGGCCTCCTGAGCCTTAGCCAGAGTCCAGAGTGGGTAGTATTGGTTGACACAGCCAATGATCCTGCGGCGGTCCAGCCAGTGGACCAAGTCAAACTAAGCAGTGCCCGCAGGGTCGGCCATGACATACTGCTGGGCCGTGGTCCAGAAGGTGTCGGCAGAGCCGGTGTCAAGCAACTGCACGGTGGCATAGGTCTCACCGTCCTGGGTGTCATAGTAGGCAGCAACGGAATGGACCGACACCACCAGTGGTGTAGCCCTTCCACGGCTCCGGCCTGTCACTCGGCACGGGTGTGGAGCGCTGCTCGTCGGGAGCGGGGGCAGGGAATGATGACATCACCTGCCCGAACTCCGAATAGTTCCTGATGAAGTCCGGCCGGCCCTCTGACACAAATCTGTTTCTCTCCAGGTCCAGAACCTTGTAGACTGAGGACCTGAGGCTGATGCCAACAAACCGCCCCTGCCAGGCCCGGGGGGTCCGCTTCTTGGAGACCCCCGGACACCGGGCCCGCATCTGCTGAGCATCCATGGTCACAGTGCAGAGGGTGCCGAATATCTCGATACGGGAGTAGGTAAAGTGATAGCCCATAAGATGATGGAAGGGCACCACCGCGTCCCGACCATGAGGCATGATGTCCCACAGCAAGCAGGCATGACTGTCCGCAAGGGGCCAGTAGGTGAGGTCCATACCAGCCGTCTCCAGGAGTGCACGGGAGACCGATGAGATCTTACCGATCACATACTCAGCTATGAAGTTCCGCCAGTGCAGGGTAGGCGAGGACTGCAGGTGTTTGATGCCATGGTGTTTGTATAAGGCCTGTGCCGCGGGGTCACACAGCTCCGGGGCACAGTCAGTGCGGAGGACCAAATCAGTGCAGGCAAAGCCACGATGAACAACATCTGCCAGGAACTGAGCCAGAATGAAGCTGTATGCCGACTTCTCAGCAGAGAAGTAGCAAAAGGTAAACCTGACAGTGAACTCCACAAAGGTCCAGCGGTACCTCGACCCGACATAGCCAATAGGCGTGATCGGGCCCGTAGCATCAGCCGCCCGCATAGATCCAGGCTTCTGAGCCTTGTATCTGTCAGCCGGAGGGCGGGTGTTTCGGACTCGGCTGCACCGCCCGCATACGGGCACACACAGCACAGGCATCGGCACAGGTCCTGTGAGCCAGAAGCTGCTCCCGGGTAACAGTAGTACCAGGCCGGGCAATCTCAACACCAAGGTCCATGAGCTGAGCCAGCCTGAGACCATGAGCATGAGCATATGCGGTACGGCACCACCTCTCAGGGGTGAACCTCATGGACGTGTGCCGATCACGGTAGATGATAGCCACCGGGAACGGAGTACGTACCGGCAATAAAGACACCCCCCGGCCCTCTGATCCAGCCGACTGCAGGGGCCGCCCAGCATAGGTGTGCTCACGGCGGTAGCTGAAGATACCCTCTGTGCCAGCGGGATACACGTGCAGTACCTCCCAATGAATAAGGTGCTGTCTGAAGGTACTGTAGACTGAGGTGTGACTGGGGAATCAGGAAGAGGAATACCGTTTGCTCGGGGTCGGTTGCAAAGTCCCGGTTGGCCTTCTTGAGCATCCGCTCACAGGCGAGTCTGTCAAAGGGCGGGTTGCCACATATATAGGCACCGGCCCAGAGGTGGCCCCAGTAGGAATCAGAGAGTGAATACCTGATTGGGCAGGTCTGGTTGTTCCCCACGCCGGGGGGGGAGATCATCTCCGAAGAGAGAGAGAGAGAGAGAGAGAGATGTCAAAGTTGTGTTCCCCGGTCTTGGCCAGTGCAGCAGGCGAGCCCTTCAAGAAAGCCCACTTGGCATACTCTGAGCGGGCCCACATCCAGTCACATACGCTCACCAGTACGGACACGAAACATTGTCTGGGTGAGTGCACGGGCGGCCCCCTCAGGGATCTCTGCCCACATATAGTCCGTGCCAGAGTCAATAATCCGATAGACACGGCCGGTAGGCAGGTGGATATAGGTGAGGGACACAAGGTCAGGTGATCCGAAGCCGAGGGATAACATAACCCGAGAAGACAGGAGAGTACGGCAGCCTGCACTATAGTGTGAGTTTGGGAGAACGAAGTGATCGATGGCTCCATCCTGGATACAGACCCCATACAGGCAGCAAACGCATTTGGGGAGTTTGGGAGTTTTGGGAGTTGGGGAGTTTTACAACAATGGGATGCCCTTACAAAATTGAAAATTTTACCGAATCTAGGGTTTAAGATTTTCCCTAGTTTGATTGTACATTGATGTTATTTTATTTAGATTTCCGGCAGTTTTAGGGTTTGAGAATTATTCCTAAATTTTACCAAAAAAATGGAAGTTTTCGACCTGATTTAAGGAAATATTTTATGGGAGGTTCGACGTTGAACCCCCGATATTTTACGTTAATTTATACATAATTTCTGGCATTTTCTTATTTTCCGAAAACTTGTAAAACTCTCAGCCTGTTTTAAGGCAATATCTTTTTGGGGGGTTCATCGATAAACCAACCATTTTATTAACAATTATTATTTTATTTTTGGCGTTTTCCCGGTTATTCACAAATCCTAAATATTACCCAAATTATTTAACTTCTTATACCTTTGCACACCTTCACCACACACAATTTTTTAAGCACTATTTTTTTGTTGGGTTATATTCAATTTTTTTTACCAGCGCGCAAGTTCCGCCTCCAAAGCTTGACACAACTACACCTTATCCCGTGACCTTCGCCCCATCGCCTACTCGTCTTCGTGCATTTACCAACTACGTACGTGCCCTGTTGGTTTCCACGTGCTTTCGCGGACCACTACTAACCACAAGTCAAGATGGTCGCCCTAGGTTTTGGCTTAAAACCTACTTCCAACCGCTGCCAACATCCCTAGCTAGCTTCAACCTGGTGTCTTCCGGCCTTCGCCTCATCGCCTACTCGTTTTCGTGCATTGACTTTCGCGGACCACTACTAACCACAAGTCCAGATTGGCGCGACATCCTCGATTTTCTACTTCACATTAGTCACTTTCATCTTGGGGTACGGCTCATCCAATCCAAGATCCCCCACGTGGCGCTGCGCGCAGCAGTACACCGCGCGAGATAAATAGTGCACAGCGCTCATGAAGTTTGCACGCTTCAACTCCACGCGCCGATGAAAGCGCGTCCCATGCGAAGCGCTCCAATCCCAGTTGTTCCTGCGACACACCTAATATCTTTCAATACCCCGGCGTGTCCCTCACGGCAAAGCCAATGCATTTACAATGGCACGCACCACTTACCATGAACGGGTCTAACACCACCATGTCGATGTCGGTTATGTACCGCTCCACCAACAGCTCCATGAGCTCCACCTTCTTTTGTCCCACCGCCGATGCCTTGCCATGCTCTTCGCAGGGCTTGCCGCCCTTCAAGCACCCGACTACGGCGCAATCGTACTTGAAGGTATCCTGCATTTGAATGGCTCGGAAAGGTCGTGCCTGGCAGTCTACCTCGCGCTCAACGAGTTCATTCCTCCACTCTTCATCCTTTTCCCAGGGAGAGGTGCGTTCCCAGCTCGCAGCCATGTGGCTTTCCAAGGCCTTCTCAAAAGCCTTCACCTCTTGGTGACTTAGGGCACGCAAAATGTTTCCAGTCCAACAACTCACCGGGAAATAATCAAATGCAATGTCTTTACATTGCTGCCCCCTGGTTCGGATGCCGGTCTTGAAGTCCAGCTTCGGAGCCTCCAGCTTCCGTGCGAAAGTCGTGTACCGGTGTCCCAACGACTTTGGCGTGTTCGTGAAAGTAGCGTTGTTGCGGTTCCCCTGGCTCCCACCGCCACGATGTACCCCAGCATTGTCTTGTACACCTATTATGATCCTTCCCCCCTTTTCCCTTCCTTTCAGAAACGTAACAAGAAATCAAAAATAAAAGGGTGCCTTCAAAGGAGCAAGTGTTACATTGATAGATACCGGGTGCTTCAACGCCTTCCATCCCGTCTCCAAAGCTCGAAGGGCTTCACTATCGCCTAAAGTGTTGCACACAATGGTGTCTCCGTCGACTTTCCCCAGATCGGCGAAGCGGTGTGACTCTTGCATGCCATCGTTGTTCGTGCACAGCTCCGTCGTCCAACTTGACTGCGAACGCATCCCAATCCACCTTCGTGTTGTAGCCGGTCTTGCTCTCTTGCCCCCACGGATCATCCGTGATGACCGCCATCACACAAAACTTATCTTCCGCCGCGTTGTGCGTGATGACGTCCATGGCCCCGAGAGCATCGCCCAAGTATAGCTGCAACAGCGGGATGCCTTGGGAGTTCATGGCAACCGACGCCAACAACAACACCTTCTCCGAATCGTCGTGTCCGTGTTGATGGCTTAACTCCAAGATGCACTCCACCGTCTCCTCCTTCAACTTCGTGCCCCGCGTCGTCTTCTTGTTCTTCACCGGTACCACCTTCCGGGCACCTCCAAGGACACCACGTTGTGCACATGATGCCGTACACCAGGCTTCAACGCCTCCTCGTTCATCTTCAAGAACTGCCCAATTTCAATGCTCTCCTTCACCGCCGCCTTCTGCTGCGTTCTATTTCGGAGCGTTCCGCCTGCCATCTTCCATTGTCGTAGTCCGGGTTCCCTCGTGACACCCCGTGCCAAGGCTTCATCCACTCCGGACCGGGGGCCTGGGCCTCCATGTCCTACATGCCATGCTCATCATTTTGTTTCTGTTCATCCAACCCACGCTGCTGCTTGTCGCAAATCCAAGCCGCGTAAGCGGCATCCTCCTCATCAAAGGCCTGCAACTCTTGACGCAGCTTCCCCATTTCAGTCCTCTTCTTACCTAGAGCCAGTTTCTGCTTCTTTCCTTTTGGGTTATGTTTCCCCGCGTCCTCCTCCGCAAACCAACCCGCCACTTCCTGTCTCTTCCGCTTCCGATCTTCACGTGTTTCACGATCCTCCTCCGACTCCTTTTCAAAGTCAAACTTTGCTTCCTCCTCCTCATCTTCCTCCTCATCCTATTCGTTCTCCTCCTCATCCTTCTCCTCCACAACCGGTTCCTCACCTTCTTCCTTTCCCTCCTCTACCTCATCACCCCTTCCTCTTTGTCATCATCCCCACCCGACTAACCCTCCTGTTTCTCTTCCTCTTCCTCGTCATCATCCCCTGCCACCCGTCTCAACAGCTTCCGCAAGGGTCTTGATGCCACTCTCCTCCGCCTCCGCAGCAGTCTCCTGCCACTCAACCAGCTCGTTGTGCTTCTTCAGCAAGTCCTGTACGACTTTCGGCTCGACATCCGGGTTCAGGCGAGCCAAGTTAGTAGTCTTGGAGCAAGTCTGGTTGGCGTCGAAGAAAGTACCATCGTACCTGTAAACAAAAGTATAACACCCATCACCTTTCCGCATGAAAAGATAGTCCCAGGTTTTAACCAAACCGTGGCAGGTGGACTTACTTTCCGGCGCTCAAGTCCGCCAAGAACTTGGATGCCGCCTTCAGTTTGTCCGCCTTCCCCTTGCCGCTTTGAAGCTCCAGCCAGTTGTGTGCGGACTTCTTGACATAGCAGCACAAAGGAGCACAAGTCTGTGAACGCGCGTGTGGTTCCGATGAAGCCCAGCACCGCGCATTGCTTCTTCTTCTTGAGGTGGAGCTCGCCATTCTCGTCCTTCACGGCAAAGTTGACGTTCTCGTTTACCTTAAGGAAAATATGAGCCATGTGTTCGTCTTTAGTTAGGGAGGAAGATTGAATATAACATACCTAAATAAAGTCCAGCATCGGCCGTACCTGATATCTCTGCGTCGGACTAAGACGCAGGAACTCCTTGTTGTCGCACAAGGAGTCGAAGCCGAAGGGGGAGTCCTTCCCCAAAGCTTCGCAGTTCTCGCGAAGCAATGCCTCGAGCTGCTCGTCGGGCCCGATCACCTTCTCGTGGATGTGTGTGGGCCATCCTCTTGAAGAACATCAACGAATACAAAGAAGGGTCGATGTGAGAAAATAAAACAACCAGCTTCCCTGGTTTGGCGATGGCCGTTGAGCCGGAGGACATCAGGCACTTGAAGGAGGTGTAATCGTCGAAGAACGTCTTTTTCTTCGACCCCTTCTCGTTCTGCACGATGCGTGACAGTGCGAGGCAGGTAACCTCCTCTTTCGTGATGTCCTCTGACACCACGATGACATTGCACTCCAGGAACCTTTTGTCCTGGGGCTCCAGTTTTTTTCTGCCAACCACGGCGCCTTCTTGGAAGGCACGAGTGAAGAACTCGTACCTTCCATGTCCATCAATGGCGGATGTACCTCTTACTGAAAACAGAAACAAATAATAAAGCACGACATTAAATACAGCAACGAACACGGTTCAAGGTTTAGAGAAACTATTTATAAAAAATATATAAGTTGTTTACTCTAGCTTAAGCTACCACTGACTGTCCAACATCCACAAAGGACATTGCATCCTACGTCTTTTCGCGTTGCGCTCAGCGTCTTTTTTATTCTTCTGTCTCCTCTTAGCTACTTCCACATTCTGAACGTTGAACCAGCTAATTGCAACATTGTTCTTGCGGCAAACATCTCCCTCATCTTCCGAGGTTTCCTCATCTACAAGCAAAACTCGCTCGGACACCGGTTGTTCTTCTTGCGAGCAGGAGTCCTGAAGGGAGTCAGTAGACCTGCAGCATGCAAGCAAATAAACAGCAAGAAACTCACTAAGCAAAAACAAGAAAGAGTTCCAGCATGAACTCTTTTCAGCTATTTTTTAAGAAAGAGTTCATCGATGGACCCTTTCTAAAAAACGCTGCTAAAGAAACAACTTGTTAGCATAGACCGGTTTATTAAAGAAAAGAGTTCATCGATGAACTCTTCCCTAAAAATAAGCTTTTATTCACAATATTCCTTGGATGCGAATATATACATGAAAGGAGTTCATCGATGAACTCTTTTCTTGAAACAGACTGAAAAAAAAAAAGCTTAATCGGCTCAGAAATAACGCCTTTTCTGCAACTCCATGGCGCAAATATCTAAGAAAAATACAGCGAAACTAAGGAAAGCGCTCATCGATGAACGCTTTTCTTAAAACCGGACAAAAAAAACTAAAGTTTTAGCAACAAAATAAAGAAAGAGGAAAGCGCTCATCGATGAATTCTTTTCTTTAACCCGGACAAAAAATATGTTTTCTTAGCAGCTTTTTTTTAGAAAGGGTTCATCGATGAACTCTTTTCTAAACTTATCTCTTTTACACCTGTTTCAGCGCAGTTCTAAAATGCGAAATCTCTAAGTTTGAAGATAGGCTGCAGCGGCACGCGTTCGCTTTGAACAATCTCGACTTTTGGAAGCCCACATATCATCACAGCATCTGGAACTGTGCTATGCTCGCCACTCCCTTATGGGACCTAAGAACTAAGACCTCTCACTCTCTTGGGTCCCATACTATATAGATTTCGCACTTGTCGGGCACATCCGTGTAGACGGTCAGCGATTGTAATTCTTCACGTCTAGTCGAAGGTGTTGTCAGTAAGACCTCGATTGTACTTCGTAATGCTAGCAACACTTCTATAGGTGACCTCTGTGCGGTCATCATGTCGTCGTGATCTCGAGTTTCTGACGCATAACTCCTGTCATTCATTTGCCTTTGCAGGACCATCTGTTACCGGAAGCATTAAAAGGTGTACTTTCGTTTCCGTGTCGTTGCAAGCGATCATGGCCTGGTGCAACGGCTGGTTTCGCAATCAAGTTACCTATGATGGAGATGACAATATATTTCATGCTCGCTTATACACCTGGGCTTGTTGCCATGATTGCGGTTCTCAAAGGACAGTTCTTGAATAATGTAATAATGTAATAATGTAATAATGTAATATACAATGATTATAAAAAATGTGAAGATCGGGGTTCTTATACCATTGCTTGTACCATACACGTGACTTATGATATTTTTGTTGCCCGCATCGAGAAGAATTGTTTTCTAGAATAGATGGGTGGTGGCTAAAGCCACCGATTGAGATTCGACCATCAATTCAAATCAAGAGGAGTCATCCGCCGACAGTCGACAAGGTCAGTGCAGATGTACCCGTCGCCAATACGGGTAAGATCCATATCAACGCGTCGGCATCGACTGCAGGCAGGCCTCATAGACAACTCGTACCGCGACGGGTAGATCCATTGAGGATCTGCATGCTCGTTGTAAAAGCCGTTGTACCAGGCCCAATGATATTCACGAAGCCATCGTTTTTTTAAGTCGTCGAAATCGATGTAGTCTAGCCGGAATCTGAAGTTGTTTGACATGCCAGGTCCTTGCCAATGGAACCCTTCATCATCGTAATATGGGGCTTCAAAGTTGAAGGTAGGGAATATCTGCAAGAAATTTCCCCAATCACGAACATCCCCCCAATCGACTTCGAGCAGATCACGTAATTCATAGAAATAGTGAGCCAAAGTTACAGGCATCCAAACATCACCAAACATGCCCGAAAACGTCAAAACTTGTTCTTCCAACGCCCACAAGAAACGTTCTTCGACCCATGCCTGCACAAAGTATTC
>LGRX02025915.1:0-17210 GCA_001247695.2 Cymbomonas tetramitiformis | reverse complement strand
CTGGGCGCTGGATTCAGCGCAACGACGTGCGAGAGTCTCCCCGCCATCTCGTCAGCGCGCAACAGCGCGGCTTGCGTGGGTCGCATGGAGGGCCAGGACGGACCAGTCAGCGCATCAACGCGAGCTCCGGCGCCTGGCATTCCAAGCGTGGAATGACGTCACCCAACAGGTCGCCCAACTTCAGGGCCTGTTTGACAAAGGCAGTCGGCGCCGGGTCGAGTCCACTTTCGCAGCATGGCGCCAGCATGTCGTCCAGACACAGGGTCTGTGGCGCAGAGGCAGACGTCAAGCTGGAGCAGTCTTCATGGCATGGCACCAGCAGACGATGCTCGCCAAGGAGAGGAGCACCTGGTGGGTTGGAGCCCGGAGACACCGGATGACCCAGATGGGCAGGAGGTGTCTTCGCGAGGGGCGCCGGCTCCCCAGGACGACCCCAGTCAGCTCGGACTCGTCCCAGGGAACGAGTACCCGCCGTCCGGTAAGGAAGGCGGGAACCTCATCCGGTGTCAGCTCTTGCTCGGATTCCGACCAGGAGTCTATGTGGCAGGACATCCGTCGAGGCCTAAAGCGCCTGGGGAAGGACCACCCGCTGTCAGGGCTAATGTGGTTCCAGCTCAAGGACTATGGGCTCTCCGAGGACGGCGCTTATCGCCTGGAGATCCACCAGCAATCAGTCTCCGAGTCCAGGGTGTTGATGCAGCAAAAGCGCGAGGACCCTCACAACTCCCTTGAGAGGTGTAGATTCTCTGTCTTTGCCATCAACGCCGGCAGACCAGGGGAGCTGGTACGCCAAGGGGCGGACCTCCAGGAGGTAAGGAGAGCGGTCGTCGCAGCCGTCAGAATGAGCGGCCGCACCCGGAAGTCGCACAGGGGTCTTAGGAAGTCGGGTGCAGCACCTCCGAGTTCCGCAGCCCCCGGTGGGAACTGGTCGAACCGGTTTGCTCCCCTCTCGTCCTCATCGGAGGAAGAGCATCCCGCGGAACGTCCGAGGCCCAGGACTCAGGCGCCTAAGCCGAGCGGCCCCAGTCGCCCGGTGCCTCGCACCCGGAAGGCCAGTCGAGCACCATCGGCCCCGCACCCCAGTCCGACTTCCTCAGGGAACACGTCGTCGTCCCCGGAGTCCACTTCGAGCAGGAACAGTCAGGACCTGCAAGAGCTGAAGGAAGCCTGGCAGAAGGAGGCGCAAGCTCGGGAGGCGGCTGCCGAGGCTCGCCTGGAACAGCTGTCTCGGCAACTCCAAGAGAGTCAAAGAGCTGCCGAGGAGCGCAGGATCTCCGATCAGCGCGCTGCCGAGGAACGCGGGGTCTCCGAGCAACGCACTGTCGAAGAGCGCTGGGCTGCAGACCGGCTGGCCGCAGAGGCCCGGGAGACTGCCAGGCAGTTGGCTGTCGACGAGAGCGTCGCTCAGCAGGCAGCCGCTGAGGAGCGGCGAGCGGCAGCTGAGGCCCAGCTGGAGGAGAGGCTGCAGGCGGTCATAGAGTCACAAGTCCAAAGGCTCGCCCTGGTTCAGGCCTCGCCCCCGGGGCCCGTGGAGTCAGACGCTCGGGGGCCCTCAGCGGCAGCGTCGAGTCCGGTTCAGGAGACGCCCATCTCCCGAGAGGGACATGAGCTGGTAGAGCCGACTTCCGTCGTCACCTGTGACGTCGAGAACCGGGGCGTTCAAAGCCCTCCGGAGGAGTCGCGCGTGGGCGTGACATCGCTTCCGCCGCACTCATGGGACTTTGTTTCCCTTCCTATACGAGTCTGCGACGCCCTCCGGAAACACGTGGTCGGGTATGCCAACCCGGGGATCGAAGCCCAGCGCCTGTTTTACGACGCCGCTCGTAGGTATCGCTCCCTTGGTCAGGTCGCCGGGTGCTTGCACCCTACCAGCCAGATCAGGCAATGCCTGAAGGCAAGAATCTCGGACGAGGACAGGGTCCTCGGGGCCCAGGTGATTCACAGTCTCACGACGGCCTTGGCGTCCGTCGCAGAGAGCTGCGCTCGCTGTGGGTGCGGGCACGAGGAGAGCCCGGTGCGTATGTGGGCGTGTCAGGCAAGCGCTAAGAAGAGTGTGGTAGCGTTCATGAAAAAGGTGTACCTGCCGGTGTGTGGGTTTTGCGCCGCGGACGTGTGGCCCGGTGCTTTCGACCACTTTCCGGCTGTGATGCCACCTCCGCTTCCTACGGCGGCAGACACACCGGGGAGACGGGGGGGGATGGTCCCTCAACTGGAGCACTCGGAGCCAAACGAGCTTTCGGAGATGCCCGGTGCCAGCAGTCATGGTGGTCCTGGAGGCTCGGGGAGCGGTGACCCTGGAGGGCCGGGAGGCCCGGGGAGTCCGGGCGAGGACCCTGGCGGCGATGGCGAGGACGGGGATGGCGACAGCCAGTTCTCCTTCTCGTCTTCCTCTCGTTACAGGGAGCCCCGGAGCCATTACAGTCGTAAGGACGAGCAGCACGCTCTCAAGGAGGCCCTCAGAGCCATGGAGAAGGCAGTGGACAAATACCACACAGAGGTGGAGGGGGCGTCCCACGTCTTTGGTCGGCTCCTCCGATTTGTTCGGCAGATCAGGGAGGTTCGGGAACTGGAGCCGGTGCGCTACGCCATGGGGATGGCGCGTCTGGAGAGCGGGGGTGAGGAGAAGGTGTTGTCGGCCCACTCCCTGCTGTCAGAAGTGGCCAGACACTGCTTCGGCGCACTCAGCTCCGAGTACCGCGAGCTTTCTTCGGTGTTGACGGAGGCTCGGGAAGGTAAGAACCTCACCTTGGACGTCATAGTGGTTCCCTTGGCGCAGCTGGTGATGCCCGACAAGGGGGAAATGGCGTCGATCGGTCCGTTCCTGCGTCGCGTGCGTCAAAGTCAGGACAGACAGACTCGCACGGTCCGCGAGTTCTGGGACGGGGTGCACCTTGCTCACGACATCGTGAGCATGCTGGCTGCCCACGAGCTCACCTCTCCGGTGCCGGAAGAGGAGCTGCTGGAGATATTCCTTACGGGATTGATAACGGAGATAAGGAGGAAGGTCTTCCTTATAGCCGAGAGGAAAGGCGCTTCGGTTCTGACTCTGAGCCGGACGGCCAGTAAAGGCCGCCACGAACTCCTGACTTGGGCCATAGAGGCTGAGCGGGAGTTGCGGCAGAGCCAGGATAAGACGAGCCGCTCGGTCCAGCTGCTGGCCCACGTAGATGTCACGGAGGAGCTGCTAGCCATGGCGACATCCGCTGGCGCTCCGACACCCACAGGGCAACGACTCGGCTCCCCAGAGTACGAGGGCTGCCGTCTGTGCAAAAGCATGGACCATTATGCCCGCGACTGTCCGCAGGCGAGCCAGCGCCCGAAGGAGTGGGCCAAGTGCCTCCTGGAGGACACCCTGGCGTTAATAGGGGACGAGTCGGTGGAGGAAGCTTTGGCTGCCATCGGTTTGGATTTTGTCCAGGAGGACGCTCCCAGCCCGGGGCGTCCTCCCCGCAGTAAAGGGCGCGGGCCCCGTCACTGCGGGGTCAGGGGGACAAAAGGGCCCCGCGCCGGCGTCCACAGCGATGCAGGTGCTGCATGATAGGTGGAGAAGGTGTGGGAGACACCTTAGTGGCAGCGCCAGGCGCCACCTCAAGAGCCAAAGTCGAGTCGAGAGGTATGAGCAGGAAGGTTTAGACATGCTAGCCGCCACCCGCACGGAAAGCCCAGAGCCTCCTGAGCGGGAACAGGTCGAGCACCGCGTCCAAAGAGAGCAGGCAAACTTCTGGAAGTCCGCCAGAACCCCAGCGACCGCCTCAGTTCCGCGTCCCGAGGAGCCGTGGGAGCTGCTCTGTTGGATCACCGGTGCGGACACCCGGGGTAAACACCGGTCGAGCCACACAGTTGAGCCACGGGCAGTCTACCAACAGCACCTGGAGAACCAGGGGTCGGATGTTGCGAGTAGAGTTCGCGGGCACTGGAAGTTCAGAGCTCAGCGTTTACCCCCCAGAGTTAGGAAAGCCTTTCAGGCCCAGCAGCCAAGTGCTCGCCTGCGTTCCGCCATCAGGGCGCTAGAAAGGTATCTGAAGCTGGAAGAGTCAGAGGTCCGGTCGGTCAAGTCCCTTGCGCTTTGGAGGGCAGGGCAAAGGCGGATGCGCCAGAAGCTTGGACCCACGACTAGTAAGCCCCAGTTGAGTCGAGGAGAGTTAGATAAGCGCTTGAAGCGGCTCGTCAGGGTGCGCGAGTTCAATCGCCGACGCAAAGCCATCTTGGATCAGGAGTTCGGACGGTTTGTTCGCGTTGCCAAACCCAAGCCTGCCGAAGGAGAAGAACTCTCACCACCAGAGAGAACTTCAAAGTCCAGTCGGCCGTGGTTGACCCGAAGCAGGGCTCGCCAGGCTTTGGGCCCGAAACGCAGACCATGGCTGACTCCTGAAGACAAGGCGCTTCGAACCTCTCGATTGCAGCGCAGGTACGAGTTGGAGGGTAGGGACCCGGCTTCTACCTCAACAGAGCGCCATGCGGACTTCCACGCCTTCGTAAAGGAGGAGTTGGAAAGGGAGAATAGGGAACTTCAGCAAGACAATGAGCTGATGCACCGGGACGAGCAAGTCAGAAAGCACATAGCGGCTAAACTGGCTGCAGCGTCAGTCCAAGTCGCAGTGTCCCCCCCAGACTTCCCAGAGCGCAGCGCAGTTCAGAGAGCAGTCGCCATCGGCCTGCTGGCAGACGCGTGTACTTACTGCCTCCCGGACTGTGACTCCGACGCAGAAACGTCAGTCACCCGCCTGGACTGCATAATGCAGGACGGCGATATCAGTCCGAGCTGGTGTGAGTCCCTGGCAGCGGTGTCCTCGATGGGAGCGCGCCCGAGGAGTTTCGACAAGCACAGTCGCACACCGACGTTGTTGCTGTTTTGGGCCTGGATTGCGGGCGTCAGAGTCAAGGTGTTAGTGGATTCGGGAGCATCCACCAATATCATCGCAAGGAGTACACTGCAGAAGCTCTCCGGCGTCAAGCCGGTGCGCCACGAGCAAGCCATGCGGGTTCGAGTGGCTGACGGCACCACGTATGATGCTAATTCCTGCATCAGGCCCAAGCTCCTTGCTGAGACGTCAAAGGGGTCATACGGCCAGCAGGTTGAGCTTCGGGTAATGCCCCTCAAGGTGGATGTCATCCTGGGAGGTCCTTGGCTGGCAAACCTTTCCCCGGTTACACTGGATTATAAGAATTGGGGTTCGGTCCGGTTCACCAAGGGCAGGGAAGAGGTCGTCATCACCGGCTGTTCGCCGGGGTCACCGGCCCCCAGTCGGTCCAAGGACACGGCAATGGCACTGGTACAGGGAGTCCTTTTGAGCCAACGTCGGGCTCGCCGGGACCTGCGGACCCTCCGAAACAGAGAGGAGCAGGCTTTCGTCGTCTACCTCGGCCCCGATGGGGCTTTTGGCGCGTTGGCCTGCAACAAGGGGGGGGGAGACTCCGACGAAGATTCCCCCAACGATGTTGTAGCAGGCCTGGCGTCAGAACCCTCCTCCGGGTCCGAGAATGGTGAAGTCAGCGTGCGTCCCAGCGCAGCGGTGCCGGACGGAGCTGAGGAGTCTGAGGGGCCGGGAGGGTTGGTCTCGGACAGTTCCGAGTCCGGCTACAGTGACGTGGAAGGAGCATGTCATTTGCAGAGAGTAGGGGCGGTGGTCGAGGATATTAGGCCACAGGGATTTGCGAGCACGGTCGACGAGGCCGGGGATCACCCTGACCCTCTCAGCTTTTTCGCTAGCAAACAGGAGGCGAACGGAGCATTTGCGTTGCTTCCGCCAGCGGTGCGTAGACAGGCGATAGAGGATCACGCGGCCGGGAAGCCACCCACCTGGCACGCGCAGGCAGCCGCGGCGCTCCAGCAGGGCCGGGGTCTGGTCGCGGAGCGACGACCCCGAGCACGGCGTAAGCGAGTGCGTTGGCGTGACCAGGTCGCAGCAGTCGGTCAGCCTGGTGCTGAAAGTGGCCCCTCCACCGAGCAGCCACCGGGACCAAAAGTCCCCACTGTCCCGAGTCCTCAGAGTCAGAAGTCGCGAGCCTCGGCACCAGTCCCGCCGCCAGCTCCGCAGACCACAGAACCGCCGGTACCAGCCGCCCCGCCAGGTACTACCTCGCCGCCAGCCCCACAGACTGCTCAGGCCTCCCCGGAACCGCCGGAGGACGAGATAGACGAGACGGTGTCGCCGGAAATCTGGCAGCAGCTTAGGGATCTGGAAAAGGAGTTCGCAGATGTCATTTGCACAGAGCTGCCGGAATCAGTCCAGTCAAGGGAATTCAAGTCCGGCGTCCGGCTCAGGCCAGATTGGAATGGGAACGCCTTGCACCGGCGAGGGTACAAGCTGTCGCAGGAGGAGTTGCGGCAACTCCGGCAACAGCTAGATGAGCTCTTAGCCAAAGGGTACATACGACCCTCGGCCTCTCCGTGGGGCTGCCCTGTGCTGATGGTCCCCAAGCCGAGTAATCCCAAGGAGTTGCGTCTAGTCATTGACTACAGACAGATCAATGAGATCACAGTCAAGGATAAGTACCCCCTCCCGGATGTCCAGAGTCTCCTAGATGATCTACAAGGGGCTACCGTCTTCTCTACGATGGATGCCCTTTGGGGATTTTGGCAGGTCCCCATGAAAGCAGAGGACGTGGAGAAAACCGCAATGACTACGCACTTTGGAGCGTACGAGTGGTTGGTCATGCCTATGGGATTGTCAAACTCCCCAAGTACCTGGCAAAGGATGATGCAACAGTACCTCGGGCACCTACCCTTTTGCAGAGTATTTGTAGATGACATCATGATTTTCTCGGCTGAGGTTCCGGGTAAGAGCGCCCATGAGGTACACCTCGACCACCTCCGCCAGGTCCTGGAGGCATGCCGAAAGAATTCAGTCTACCTCAAAAAGTCGAAAGTCAAATTGTGCAAGCGATCAGTCCGGTTCCTAGGGCATGTGGTGGATCGGGATGGATGTCGTCCACAGCAGGATAAGGTTGCGTCGGTACGCGATTGGCCAGACCTAGAAACTGTCACACACGTGCGACAGTTTCTGGGCATGTGTGGCTTCTACCGGAGGTACATCCAGAACTTCGCAGATATCGCGTACCCGTTGACCCGCCTCACCAAATCCGGCGTGGACTGGACCTGGGGCGAGAATGAAAAGGCAGCATTTAAACAGCTAAAAACTGCCTTGATCTCCTCCCCAGCCTTGGCCCTACCCGATCAAAAGGGTGCAGCAGACGGCTCCAGACCCTTTTTGTGCAGACAGATGCCAGTGGAGTAGCACTAGGGGGTGTACTCATGCAGGATCAGGGACGAGGCTTACAGCCCTTGGCCTTTGAAAGCCGGCAGTTCTCCAGCGCAGAGCAGAACTATCACGCTGGGGAACGGGAGCTTTGTGCCATCCATCACTGCACCACGGTCACCTGGAGACATTATCTGATTTTCACATCATTTAAGCTCATGGGAGACCATAAACCCCTTCAGTGGCTCTTCGCCCCAGCTAGGGAGCTCAGCCGACGTCAGGCTCGCTGGTACGAGGACCTGGTAGAGGTAGGAGTCCATCAGATGGAGCACGTGCCAGGGCGCTGTTTAGTAGTACCAGACGCGCAGTCCCGGCGACCAGACTATCAGGAAATGTCAGCCAGAGAAGGGTTGAAGGAAAAAGGGATTGTGGATCGCGCCACGGATGGGCCCAGAGACTCCGCACCGGCAGGCAAGGGGTCCGAAGAGGACGAGGATCCTACCTCTGTCCTCGGGGCAGTGGATTGCACCACCGATGGATCTGATGGACCCGAGTACTCTGAGCCGAAAGGCAAGAGATGCGAAGGGGACGAGGATCCCACATCTGTCTTAGGCGCCACCTTCGAGTATAGTGATTCCGAGGACGAGTCCTTCCCTCCCACCAGTCCAGCACCGGTCATTGGTGAGCTCACCCATCTGAATGGGCTCACGTGGGTAGAGTCGCCGGCCCTTTGGCTGGACGCAGCTGCCACCCTAGCAGTAGGCGAGAAATCCTTGAGGGATGCCGAATCGCTAGCAGTCATGACCAGAGCAGACCGAGCTAGGGAACAGGCCACAGCAGAAGTCCAGAGTCACCCGAAGTTCCCCCACCCTGAGGCCCAGAGTCATCCAAAGGCAGCCGGAAAGGTACCTGAGCCCGTTAAGCCCCCAGAAAGTAGCTCCCACTACGACCAGGTCGTAGATCGCCAGGACTGGAAGCTGATCAGGGAGCGCTTTGAGGAGATAGCAGCCCAGTACGGGGTGTTTGACGTTGACGCGTGTTGCGACTCCATGGGCGTTAACCGGCAGGTTGACACCTATTGGACCGATTGCTTGAAGGAAAAGTGGCGCGGGAAACACGTTTGGTGCAACCCCCCTTACACGAAGGATTCCGACTTGATAGAAAGAATTCTTCGGCATTTCCTTGCTGAGTGGCGCGCCGATCCGGAAAACACCTCGGCGATGTTCCTTCTGCCAGACTATGACGCCCCCTGGAGGCGGTTGATTCACCCCAAGTATGGGCTTCATCCGGTCAAGGTCTTTGACACGAAGGACGAAAAAGGTCGTCCCAACCACCTCTTCGAGTCCCCTGATGGAGGTCGACCCCCGCTGCGCTGGCCGGTCCTTCTGGTATGGGCCCCAGCAGCCAGCAGGGCAAAGCCCCGAGCGCCGCCTGCGCGAAAGGACAGTGAGGCAGAACCCGACGAGCCTTTAGTTACTACAGGGGTTGCAGCAAAGGCCAGAGCAGCGTCAGGCCCACTGAAGGCTGATGAGTTCGTCCGCGCCTTGCAAGCGGAATACGAACGCAGCCAGTACCTCAGCTCGTTGAAGGAGGAACTGATCGCAGCCCCACATCAGAGGACAGACACATTTCGCATGGTAGACGACATGATATGGCGAGTGGCAGAAGGGCGGTATCAGCTAGTGCTAGCTCAGGATTCCCCCCTCAGAGAGCTGGTGATGCGCGAAGCACACGAGTCCCCAGCAGCAGGGCACACAGGAAGGGATAAGACACTGGACAGAGTATCCCGTCGCTTTTGGTGGCCACGCATGAGCAAGGATGTCACCGACTGGTGCAAATCCTGCGTTGTGTGCCAACAGACCCGGCCACGCAACGGGTATCCAGACGGTCAGCTTAACCCCCTGCAAGTCCCAGTAAGACTGTGGCAAGTGGTTAGTATCGACTTCGTCACTGGGCTGCCCCGCACAGAGCGAGGGTACGACGCGTTTGCTACCTTCACGGACAAGTTGTCCAAGATGGTGCACGTAGTTCCCATGCTTTACGCTGACAGCTCAGCTGCACAGATCGCGCGCATGTATTTCGACCAAGTGTGGCGTTTGCACGGCGCTCCCATGAAGATCGTCTGTGATCGGGACTCCCGCTTCAGGGATGAGATGCATCTCGAGCTACATCGGTTGATGGGAGTCCAGGTTGCCTCTACCACGCCGTACCACCCTCAAGGTGATGGGCAGGCAGAGCACACAAACCACACGGTCGAACGCATGTTGCGCGCGTATGTCGACGCCAACCAGCACGATTGGGATTTATGGTGTACCCCGGTCGAGTACGCCATTAATGACTCTCGTTCCGCCGTCACGGGATTCACCCCTTTTGAACTGACGTATGGTCACGCTCCGGCCTCTCAGCTGGATTTCTTCGTGGAGGCAGCACTTGCATCACGGAGAGGCCGAGCTAAGGGGGGGAGGGGCGCAGCAGTAAAAAAGGGTACAGCCCACGAGACAGCCCGCCAGTTTGTTCGCCAGTTGCAGCTCGCTAGGGAGAAGCTGCTCTTAGCTCAGCAGCAACAGATCGCCCAGTACGACGCGCGTCACAGGTCCAGGAGTTACGCAGTAGGCGATGAGGTTTGGGTGGATGCCACGCACCTCACTCAGCCGGGCGACCGCGGGTTGCACAAGAAGTTGCTTAAGAAGCGCCTTGGGCCCCTTCGGGTGCTGGAAGTCTTTCACAGCGACAGGCAGATGGCCCTTCCCGCGAGCGATAGAGGCGCACCGTCGGCCTATAGGTTGCAGACGCCTAAGCAGTGGAAAGTGCACGATGTGTTTACCGTGGACCGGCTTTCGCCAGTGGAGTCGGGCAGCCGCTTCGTTGAGAGAGCTAAGGAGATTCCCCCTCCTCCGTTGGACGTCAGCGGGCGCAAGGAAACCCACGTCGAGAGGGTGGAGCGTTCGCGCACGCGCCAGCGCCAGGGCAGGAGGTGGACAGAGTACCTGGTCAAGTGGACAGGAATGCCCCGCAGTGAGAACGAGTGGAAGACCCGAGAGGATCTGGAGTGGGACGGAGCCGGCAGGCCCGGTGTTCCCAACCGAGCGTTGTTGGAGTTTGAGAGGATCGAGGCTAAGAGAGTGGAGCGAGAGAAGCTTAGGGTCCGTAAGAGACGCGACGAGTCCGCAGGAGCGGTATGGACCACGCTATCGGAGGAGCTCAAGGTAGACGGAGCAATGCCATGGGTGCCAGAGGAGAGGTTTGATGAGGAAGTAGGAACTTTCGCGAGAGTATCTGCTCAGAGCACCCTGCCGCCAGTCAACGGAGCCGCAGCACTTGAGAAGGAGCCAGTCGGCCAGTCTAGGATTCTTGTATTGTTTTGTGGGACCGGGTCAGTCGAGAGGCAGTTCACTAAGCAATTTCCCAATAGCGAAGTAGTTGCTGTAGACATTCAGCCCAAGTGGGGCCCCACACATTGCGAGGATATCATGCGATGGGACTATCGACAGTTCAGACCAGGACACTTCGACGTAGTCTGGGCTAGCCCACCTTGCACAGAGTACAGCCAAGCGAAGACGGTAGGCATCCGAGATTTGCGTGCTGCGGACAGGCGAGTTCGTAGGACATTGGAGATCATCCGGTACTTGAGGCCCGAAGCATACTTCATTGAGAACCCGAAGGGAAGAGAGCCCCACGGGTTGCACACGCGTCGCTGCATGAGCAATCTACCAGCTCCGCACCTCGTCACGTACTGCAAATACGGGACCGCATACAGGAAGCCCACGCACATCTGGACCAACGTTCCGTTGCGCACACCCTTGCGAGTGTGCGATTCCGATACGCCTTGCGAGTTCTTCCGGCAGCACGGTAGGCACGAGAAAGTAGCGCAAGGAGGGCGCGCGATGAGAGCCGGAGGTGTGTTCGCGAAGGGCATGGGAGCGCGAGAGAATTTGTATGGGATTCCGTCAGCACTGTTAAAACAGCTTTTCCACAACCTGACCCTACATGAAGAGGTGCATGCGTTCCTGTCTGAACTGCTTGTCAGGGAGGATCTGAGCGAGATGAGCGTTTTAGTCCAGTCAGCTGTTGTTGAGAGTGACCCGCCCGAGTTTGAGCCAGAACCGATAGCGTTAGCGGGAGTGCGAGCGGAGGTGACGATCATACCAGAGGGCGGATGGGAATCTGACGCGAGTGGTCTTAGCGATTGAGGGCGTTGGGGAGCGTCGGGAAGAGCGGTGGCTCCAGCCTTGGCGAGACCAGGCGGCAGGTGAGAACCTGGGTAATCCATCCGAGAGAGCAGTGGCTCTAGCCTCGGCACAGCCAGGCAACAGGTGGAAATCTGTATAATCCATTTGAGCAGTGGCTCTAAGCCTTGGTATGACCAAGCGGCAGGTGAGAACCTGGGTAATCTATCCAAGTGAGCAGTGGCTCTAGCCTCGGCGCGACCAGGCAACAGGTGGAAATCTGTATAATCCATTTCACGAGAGCATTGGCTCCGGACCTGGCACGACCGGGCAGCAGTTGGAGATCTGGGTAAAAGCTCTAGCACTCCGAGGAGGCGGTGAAGGTTTAAAACCTTTCCTCCGGGCCGGCATCCCGAGAACTGTCAGGTAATTGGCAAACCTATTGTCATCCCCTGTAAGTGTGCCGTGTTGGGAGGTTTAAAACCTTGAGCGTGGTAATGGATGTGAAACCTTGAGCCTTGGGGGAGCCTGGTAGTGCAGATGGCAGACCGGTGAGAGGCCGACCCTTGTGCTTAAGAGGTCGATCTCCTTATTGCGGTGTGTCTTGGGAAGTGTAATGTCATCCCAGACAACAGGCGGCTGAGACCTGTATAATCATTCAGAGCAACAGTAGAAGATCTGTATAAAAACTTTACTGGTCCGACGTGGTCAGCGTGGACGTGACCTTCCCTAAGGGGGGGGGAGTTGTGCTAGGAGGCAAGCACAAGAGCAAGAAAAACGGCTAAGTATAAAACGCAAGAGTACTCAGTACGGAGTACAGTAGGACCGATCAGAATGATGTTGATGTGAGGTGCCTAGACTGTTGTACGGAGTACTCAGTACAGTTGAGTTATGGAAAGAGTTCCTGAATGTATAAGAACTCTAAGAGTAACCCGTTTCGGGGAGATGAACTGAACTGAAAAGTAAGACATAAAAGTAAAGAGCCGTAACTGCTGTATATTGTGTATTGAAAGCATGCACTGATAGCAAAAGCATAACTATATAGATTTACGAAACCGAAGTCTTGTAGTTGACCAATCGTAAGCATACCTCGTGCGGTCGTTTAATAAGTGTAGAATAGTATAAGTCCGAAACCGTAAAGAAGAGAAGAAGCCTAGGTGTAGACTCCTACAGTTTGCGTTGAGATGTTATGTGCTTAATTCGTTTTAATGCTGAGCAACCTGTACTGAGTCTTTGAGTTTGCAGCTGGTTACCGTGTATCTGTTTGGAGTGAGATGTGTTTTCCGATTCTCCCCGCTCTGCTTTTTCCGATCGTGAAAATAACACTGCCCTGCTCGCCAATTCACAGTATGGTTTGCGTTGAGATGTTAGGTGCTTAAGTCGTTTTAATGCTACGCAACCTGTACTGAGTCTTTGAGTTTGCAGCTGGTTCCCGTGTATCTGTTTGGAGTGAGATGTGTTTTCCGGTTCTCCCCGCTCTGCTTTTTTCGATCGTGAAAATAACACTGCCCTGCTCGCCAATTCACAGTGTGGTTTGCGTTGAGATGTTAGGTGCTTAGTTCGTTTTAATGTTGAGCAACCTGTACTGAGTCTTTGAGTTTGCAGCTGGTCAGACTCACCTGGGCCCACGCGAAATTCTCGTAAAACTTCACATAGTAGCGCTCCTTTGCCAGAACTTCCAGGAGCGCGACATAGTGTTTCGTGCTCACCCCTGTCGTTCCACCAAATTCCCGTGGGCGTTTTGGGGGATGAAGTTTTAGATTCCGAAGCAGGTGTAACAAGAAAGAGCAGTAAAATCTTAAAGAGCAGACTAAGCTTCGCTATTCCGCCTATTTCTGCAATCTTTTACTCAGCACACCCTCACTTTGTTTCATACCTTGGTCCTCGAGAGTTGCCAAGTACTCCTCGGCTTGGCGATCGTCACCATATTTGAAGCCGATCTTCCCACCGGCCCACACGCCGTACGAGAATCCCTTTGTTGCCACCCAGGTGAGGTATTCGTACGCAGTCTCGTTTGTAGTGATTTCAGCAAACGAGAGCGAGCTGTCGTTTTCTTCGTTAATCTTCTCCAGCAAGCTCTCGAAGAACAACTCATACTGTCCTCTAAGGTGCGGGTCAATAAAATCAGATGCCAACGCGCTCTCGATTTTAGTTGCCAGTTCTTTGGTGCTGATCCAGTCAGCGTGAGTTATCGTTTCGGCCATATCTGTTTCAGGGAGGCAAACAACAGAATTAGCGCCTTTAATGTTTCCGTTAGTTTGCTATTTTTTTGGTGTGTGACTAGCGCTGCCGTCCAAGCACCCCAAAGGGGTGCTTTTCCGGCAGTGCTTTAGACTGTTGTTCAAGTAGTTTTCGCCTTCACTGCCTGCGGCTTTCGCCGCAGGCTAACAGGGTGCATATAACAACAGCAAACAGAAAAAGTTTGAGTAAAATACCTCAAAAGGTATTCTCTCTGCTTTTCCTTTACAAAAAATATCAACAAAAAATATAAACCCTAAGCGGGTTTCCGTAGGTCAAACTTGGAATTCTGAAAAAATCGAGTGTTTAGTAGGCTTTGTTTATGAAGCGACGGGCATATCATTTTTAATTCCATAATATTATGGAACTTGCTCGCGCAGCCACGATCGCGGAGTCTTTCGGTGGATTTCTTTCGTCTCTCGAGCTGTCCGCGCTGATTTCGTCTTGGACCTGGGCCTGATCACCCCTGTCGACGACTTCTTGGCCAACGCGTATCGACTGCTCTTGTTTTCGTTTGCCCATCCTTTGGTTTCTTTTTTTTGCACAGCTTCGACTGCATTTACGAATTCCCGATTTCGTCACGCACCTCTACCCGACGCCTCCCACCTATAGGAATTCTTTCATGACGAGTACATCTTCTGTGCACACGCCGCCACCAGCGGCCGACGCTCGCTTACGTTTAGATTCGATATTCGCTAGGAACGTTGGGGCTCGGTATCGAGCCTCACCGCCAACGCCCTCTCACTGTCAATTTAGCTGGTGCTGACAGGACTAGGGCTTCTGCTGTGTCCCAGTCCACATGGGATGCAGATGTTGTCAAGCGTGTCGCTAAGGACACGCTTGGCAACAAGGCAGCTTCGTTTTCTGGGTCTGAGCCACATCGGAGAGTACTTTGGGACTCGCTCTTCGCTGGTTTGCAGGATTCGTTTGCCTCCAAGGACGCTGCTTCCTCAGCTATCTTTGACCTCGTAGACGTCAACCAAGAGGTACATCCGGTTTTCAATGAACTCCTGCTTCGCACCCTTGTTTCTCTGACGACGCCTCATTCTCCAGCACGCCGATGGGTGGAGGCCTCGGCTCGGACCTCCCCCAAGGATGGGAAAAGAGCTTTGCTCGAAGTAACCAAGCGCCTTATGCCCACTGGCCACAGGCCAATGCGGCATCACGAAGAGCTCCTCTCCATTTTTTTCTCTGCCTATGCTGACCCTGAGCCTCTGGTAGCACAATTTGATGAGTGCATTAAGGCTATAGCAGCCTCGGGTGCTGGTCCACTAGATGACCAGCACGCCAAGCGTCAGCTTTTGTCAGCGCTAGACCCAGAATTTTACAAAGAAGTCATAACCCCTCTGCGACTGGACACCGAGCTGGACAAGTACTCCATCGAAGAAATATATGCTCACGTCTGCGAGGTCTGGTGGTGTGCCCAACCCGAGGGCCCCACCACCGCCAAGCACACTCCGTCGCTGCCGCTTTCCGCGGCATACACTAGTAGGGATGTTCCAAAGACAGACTTACTATCTGAGTTCGACCGCGTACTCCGTGAGGCTTTTGAGTTGCTCGATGTGTTACGGGATTCCGCACGGGATCCTGTGCCAGACCCCCCACCGCCTCGGCATGTCGCACATGCACGGGACCGCCGTGCCGGTGTTTCATTTCCGCCGTCGAAATGGCGTGATGCTCACAACCGCAAGCCCAACGGCATTTTCCACGGCCGCAACTCCTTTAGGAACAAGGGCTATCGGTTTGCGGAGAAGCCTCTGCCTAAGGGTGGTAATTGGTCTCAATCATTCTACAACAAGAAGAACTCCGCCTCCAACATTTCTTTCCATTCTTTGTCTTCCGCATTCATCCAGGAGTGCCCCATGTGTCCGGGGCACTTCCACGACACAGCTAGGTGTCCTGCGGTAGATGGTGTGTGCGGTGGCGATGCCGCTGCCACCGCACAGGAGTTAGATGAAGTTGTTTCGGCGTTCCAGACTGCTTTCGATGACGAGGACGACGCTGCTTTTGCCGAGTTGTGCCGCCTGCATGATCCGCCGCATGTTCGGAGTGACCCGGACCCGTTCACGTATCCTGAGCATGCAGCATTAGGGCTTCGGGCGCAGTATGCAGGCCTAGCCTCTCAGGTCCCTGCAGATTCCGGCGTGTCTGCCCGCCTGGCGGAGGCACGGTCTGTGCTCTCCGGCTTGCGGGAGGCTACTGCTGCTGCCCGTGCCGCAGCGGCTGACCCGCCTGACGGCCCTTCTTTCGGCACTGTGTCTGTGCCGCAGGTGGTGACATCACCACCACCTGCCAACCCCACCGCTGCGGTTCTGCACTCCGCAGCGGCAACTTCTGTTTCTGCACCCCCGCAGGACTCAGCACTGGCACCACTTGCCGCTGCTGACCCTGCAAACTTTCAGTCTCCTTTTGCAGACTCATTTGCGGACCGCTTCACTTTACGGGTTGAGCAGGACCCCAACCTTCGCTTTGACTCATTCTCCCTTCCCCCTCCGCCAGCAATCTGGGGGCCTCCGCTGTCTGTTGTCGGCTCTGACAGTGACTCGGAGTGTGAGCCCGAGCCTATCTCTGCACCCGACCCTCCTGCGGCTCCTGCCGCCGACCGCATCGGTGTGGCACCTGCACCCCGCTTTGCCCGCCTGGCTGCTGGCCTCTTATCAGTGCTGACTGTTGTGAGCTGTGCCACCGCCGCTCACGGGTCGGTGGTGCAGCAGTCGGTTCCTACTGTGCTTACTGCGGTTTACCCTGCCTGGGTGTCCGCCAACACCTGCACCATTCCTCCTGAGCCAGCCCCACCGGCATTACCGCCTGACCCTCCAGCCTACTTACCAATCCCCACTCCTATTCCCAACCCCTCTGCCTTTCCGCCTGACTACTGTTCTGGCTATTGCCTCTGGACTTCTGGATTCTGGTCTTCTGGTTTCTGGACTACTGGCATCTGTTTCTGGACTACTGGCTTCTGGATCTGGTTCTGGACTTCTGGATCTGGCTTCTGGCTCTGGACCGACATCTTTGACAACCCCGACTACTCTGTCAACAACACCAGTGAACTCTGCACCGCTGTAGACCACTTTGAAAGTGGCTGAGTTTCACATGCATCAGCTGTAGATATAGCCATGAATATGCATATCTAGCAGCATTAGCAAAGGGACCGCCCTGGCCAAGAGCACAGGCCTCCCTCTAGCTTGTTTCCAGCCAAGTGCTGTTTGTTATCTGTTTCGGGTTTTTGGATTTTGACATATCTGTATATCCTAGACTGCCACCTGCACTGTTACTATGTACAGTTACAGGGTGGTGTGCGGGAATCTGGGTGTCACCCGTTAGGGGTCACCAGATTACCCAGTGGGCTGTACCGGTACTCCGTACAGTACTCGGTGACAGTTCCCTAGGACAGACACATATATTTGATATTCTGTTTATCTTATCGGCTTCTGAGTTATCATCTCTGAGGGATTATCCGATATACCCATTGCCTCGGTATATCTCGCACCGGCGGTCCAGCCTCCCCCACCAGCCGCCGCGCCAGTCACCGTCCAGCCTGCTCCTCCGGAACAGGGGGGCGGTCGCCGCCGCCTCGGAAGAAGAAGGCGCGGAGCCAAGCCTCGCA